>PVKH010021357.1:0-14350 GCA_004027955.1 Chaetophractus vellerosus | reverse complement strand
ACCTGCCCTGCCCGTGGCGGCTTTTGCCCTGTCCGTGGCAGCTTTTTGCCCTGCCCACGGTGGCTCTGGCCCGCCCATGGCGGTTTGCCATTCTCAAGGTGGTCTGCCCGCTAGGAGAGGCCCCCGGGAACCGAACCCAGGGCCTCCCATGTGGTATGCCAGTGCCCTATCCACTGGGCTATCGAGCCGGCCCCTATCCATTTTTCTGTTGATAGACACTTTAGTTGCTTCTACTTTTTTTTGCACCTCCTTTTGCTTCCAGGCAGTGAGTGCCCTTTTTAGGCTGAACAGTTGACTCTGCTTTAGCCATCTGCCTATCATAACTCATTGGCTCCAGGTGCCATTTCTTCAGGGCTCTACCTTCTGCTAGAAAACTGAATAACAGCCCTTCTTCATTAGTGGTATGTTTCATTCCAATGGGAAGTTGCAGCGTGGATGCATGTGGACAGGGTGCAAGATGGGACTTTTTTGCACTATAGTTGATCACTGTGGTTGATCACAGCCATTTACACCCTTTACTTATTTACATCCACTTGCTTTCCCCTTGAAGATTTTGAATTTGAGATTTCTAGATGGTGCCATGCTTCTGTCTTTGGAAACCACTTGATATGGGCTGGGAAGTATAGTAGTGACATTGGTAGCTTATTTCTGCTTTAGTCTTAGTCCAAACTGAAATATTTTTCAATACCCTTGCTAAAAGTAGTACTTTATGGTAACCAAGGTGCTTTTACATCATTTTATTTCATTTAATTGAAATCTCTTCTTCTCTAGAAGGGAAAACCAGCTCAGAGAGATCAAGTGGCTTGCCTAAGGTCAGAGGGTAATTCATCAGAGAGCCAGAATCAGAACCTGGATCTCTTTCTTGTGGGAAAGCACTCATAAAGGGGTCTTAGATATGACTCTTAATTGGAGACTCCACTGGCTTCCATCTGAAGGCAGCTTCTTGAGACAGAGTACCTGAGTCTCTGGGACTGGGAATCTAGCTGTTCTTTTTTACACTTATTTTTTTAGTTCAGATTGTTTTCTGATGAATTGTTTAGTTTACCCACAGTAGGCTGTAGTTATTATCTCTTTTTAAAATTATTTTACAATTTTTTGTAATATATGAAACTAATATTTAAAAACTTTAAAACTTTTCCTATTTTTCAGAGGTACTGAAATGCTTCATTTGGCTGTGTTGCACTCTAGAAAACTTTGTGTCTACTCTGTCTCAGGTAAGAATAAAATATATAAATACATATATTAAAAACTGGGCTTCTTAATATTATGTAACAATGGATATTCTTAAGTGCTGAATTGATAGAAAACAAAACTTTCACCTGAAAGTTTTCTTGTTCTTGATTAAAGCATTTTCCCATCATTAATTTATTCTTTCTGATACCTAGCCTGTTACATTTTCCTGGTTTGCTGTTGCAGTGCATACTTATGTTTCTCATAGAGGGTTACTTATAATCACCTCTCTTCCAGGAATTGTTTCCAGGATTGCCTATAACCAGTGGAGGCCGATTTTATGTACTTAGGATGCTTGGGTCTTAAGAAATGTTCAACAACAACAAAATTCATTAGATGCTGAGTCATAGTGGTTTAAAGATCTTTTTCTTTGGTGAACCTCAAGTGTTTTCTCTTTACAATTCCAATTTCTTGGTTTAGGGTTGTCTTTACTGAAGCAGACTTCAAGGCACTTATTTTCAGATTTAATCAGTTTCATTTTCTGACTGTTTTGTGGGTACACATAGTGTAGTTAATTGTAGTTTGATATCTGTATTTGGACTTTATTAGCTTTTTTGTTTTTTTTTATTTAAATTTTTTATTTATTTTTTATATATCTATATATATTTTTAGGATACATTGATTACATAAATGTTACACAGAGATTCCAGGAGTACCCATATGCCACCCCCCCAGCCCTCCCACAACCCCCCACATGCACATCCCTCAGTGTGGCATAACTCCTCTGATAGATATACTCATTTTGGGGCTTTACCATCAAGCATAGATCTAGCTTTTTTGTTTTGTTTCAGTTATTAGATAAATTTTAGCTCACATTGGAAGAATTATTTTTATGGGTGTCAATATTGGGGAAATTTTTAATGGGTACAATAAGGTTACATGTCTGTGGGACTCTACCTTATGCATAAAATACTCTCCTTTGGAATTTGCTGTAAATATTAGCTTTTAGGATTTGGATTTCTCAGAGTCCTTCTTCTTGATTTTGTATTTTGTTTTTAGCTTTGAGTAATGACTCATAGTTACTGTCACTGAGCTGGGTATTCTTAGGCACTCTTTTTGGGGTGAAGCTCTATTAGGTTTCCAAGGCAGGCTTGGTAACCTGGCATATGGTATACGGGAGAGACATCAGTAAATACTCGTTGAATGAATAAGTGAACAAGTTTCTGAGTAGTTCTGAGGCAATTGGTAGTGACTCTTTTACTCTTTAGCTGCTTTCTTCCTTTCTTTTTTCCCTTCTCTATTACCATTATCATTTTCTTTTCGACTTAAAAGTCAGAGGCCTAATATAACCCATCCCATTAACATTGCTAAACACTCTCATTAGATTCATGGTAAAAGATGTTGCTTCTCCTAGTGATAGGGCAAATATTTAGTGTTCCAGAGTAATGGAGAAGGGACCATATAGCCTACTTTATTGTACTGATCTAGTTATTCCTCTGTTTTTGATCATTAGCCTGCTGACTGCAAGTGATATTTTACTGAGTCAAACAGGCCATGGAAGCAGAGGACTTGCCCACAGTTACTCTTTGGAGTTTTGGTCCCTTCTGGAGGCTCCATGGGGATTCTGAGCAGGACAAGGAAGGGAAAATCCTAGAACCTAGAAATTAGGTTAATTTCTTGGCTTTCTCTGGTCTTGGCTGGTACTATGGCTTAGAAAGACAGGCGCCTCCAGAGTTCTACTGGGGCTCAGGGCTGGTGATAAAATGTATGTTTACCAAAAAAAGCTTACTGAAAAGAACTGGCATGATTAGTCACAATTGTTTTTGGGGTATTGGTATCCTCCTTCAAATTTGTGTTGCAAATGAATGTTATATGCCTTGGGAATGGTGGTTTTATTGCTCTTTTATTCTTTGTATTCATTTAAAAGATTTGTATTCTCTAGGGACTAGGAGTTGTCCAAACTACATTCCCTTCTGCCCCACCTCACTTCCCTTCTCTGTCTCTCATTTCTTCAGCCTCTTATGATATTTGTAGGCTGACAATTTGTATATTTTTCCTGGCTTGGCTTAAATTGAGAAGCATGGGAAGTTAATGTTTTTGTTCTCTTGAATATGTTTCTTGAGGTTCCAGACTGAACTTTTACTGTAACAGGGGAAGCATAAACATTTTTTCGTTTAAGTAAAACCACTGGTGTCAGTGGATGAAAGTGTTAGCTGAACTTGACATCTTTTCCCCCAATAGCCCCTCCCCAAATATTTTTTTGTTTTCTTTTATACTCTGTGTGCTTCTAAAAATGATTTGAGGCAAACCAGAGGAGACTTTGTAAATTCAGTCTCATGGACACACCAAAAAGGAGGGAATCTTCTGCCTTGGCAGTGCTGAAACAATCCTTAATGGCCAGAGGCTACTATGCTGACTTCTTTTTGGTGGGTGATTTATCATTGACTGCATGCTTAATATAGAGAAGCAGTAGGGTCTTGCTGACCTGAAGTTAGCCCAGCTTATTATTATCCTCTAGTAAAGGGAAGGCTTCACATGGCATCTCACATTCCTTTCTGATGGGCTTTACTTTCTGAGTAAATGGTTACAGATGTGCGAGCTTAAGCTCTACTGATTATGTTCTCTTAAATATTCTGTTCCAAATTTTGTATTCTTCTCAACAAACATTTACTAAGCATCTGACATTTCTAGAATTTTAATGGATGCCACCAGAGGGGCAAAAAAAGGTGTGGCTCATTACTTTTGACAGACTTATAATCTAATTTGATTATTTAACACAACGAACCTTTTGACTTACTCTGTAATGGCTTTGATTTCATTTAACATCTTCAGATTGCACAGCAGTTTTCTAAAATTGCACTGAAAACTGTTTTCAAGGTGACCTTTGATTTTCCTGAGAATGTTTTGTGTTTAAATTAGATCTTGTTTAAATAATATCCATTAATATCCATTTACTTTCTAACAGATGAAACTTTATATTAACTTTAGCTATATAGTAGACTATTAATTATAGAGGTACACTTGCTATATTCAGTCTTTA
Source organism: Chaetophractus vellerosus (assembly GCA_004027955.1). Taxonomy (NCBI): domain Eukaryota; kingdom Metazoa; phylum Chordata; class Mammalia; order Cingulata; family Chlamyphoridae; genus Chaetophractus; species Chaetophractus vellerosus. The sequence continues at coordinate 10,140 of PVKH010021357.1, read as the reverse complement.
TGTCCAAGGACAAAAACATATGTAATTATTTCAGTGATGCTTTTCTAGGGAAAAAAAGTCAGACTTTTTAGATTCTTAGATTATTACCTTTATCCTAAGGAAGATAAATTTCTTTTTGTTCTCCATAGCTATCTGTATGTTTTAAAGTGCAATAACTTGAAAACTTAAAATTTAGCAGTGCTTTCAGAGTTTTAAAAGAGCACCAATACTAGGGTCATTTCATGCCCACTTTGTTTAAATATCGACTGCTGACCCTGCCTTGAGTTCCTGATACTTCTCTCTGCCCTTCTGAGGCGGCCAGGCATATAGGTATTCCTTATTCAGAGGGGATGCTCTGATTTTAGGTGCAGTGTGAAGTTTGTAATTTCTTTTGAGAAAAACCAGTTGCATCTTGAAGCTTCTTTTTCTGGTTTCCTGAGGCTAGAACTCTCTTCAGGGTAATGCTTTAAGTTATTTGGATGCTCCCCGCCCCGCATTATCCCTTAGTTTTTCTGGAATCTCTCTGATTTTACTACCATTTAGGTTCTAGAGAACCTTGATCTCCTGTCAGGTTTAGCTGCCAAATTTGAGTCTTTCTCTTTGTTTTTTATTCTGTTGTAGAAAGCCTATTACCATTTTCAAGGTGATTCTCCTCTAAGACATGATGCCCTGTCAGTTTTTCTCTTTCAACCTTTTACCTTTCACTTGCAGAAGGGAAGGCCATGCTGAGAAAGTTAGAGGTGGAAATGGCGTACTTTTTTTTTTTTTTTTAAAGATTTAGTTTTTTGTTTATTTATATATCCCCCCTTGCTGCTTGTTCTTGCTGTGTTCATTGCTTCTGCATTCTTCTGTGTCTGCTTGTCTCCCCCTGCCCCAGCATCCCACTGAGTCAGCTCACTGTGCGGCGGCCTGCCCTGCCCGCAGCGGCTTGCCAGCTTGCAGCGGCTTGCCTTCTCGAGGAGGCCTGCCTTCTTGAGGAGGCCCCGGGAACCGAACCGAGGGCCTCCCATGTGGTAAACCAGGGCTCTACCAGTTGGTTCCCAATGGCGTACTTTTTATGCTGCTTTCTTTTGGGAAGCTTCTCATCAGCATACCATGCATAGTACAATGTTAACTGGGGTCAGGACCAAGTTCCCTCAAAGGTTTTTAAAACAATGAACTGATTGACAACTGGCTACACAGTGTACACAGTGTCTGATTGTAAAGACCTGGTTTGAATACTGTGTCTTTTCCCCACTGTGTGATTTGGGGGAAATGTCTTAATTTTCTTTGAACTTAAGGTGCCTCAGTGTCCATCGGCAAATCTTTCTGGACAAACAAAACAAAACAAAAAACAAATAAAATGCTTATATAAAATATATGCAAATATACACACATATATATATTTAGATGATTTTAATGATCTAGCACTATATTCAGTTTGGGGGCTATTTCATTTGCTTTATGATATTTTAAATTTTTCTTTAACTTGTATTTTTGAGTGAATGAATGAAAAAGGTCCTCCTGTATGGAAAAGTGTTACTTTATGAATCCTTTTTCTTTCTAACACCTCTTTTAATCATAATGTTCTTGTCTGATTCCTGGAATATAGCTCCAACTGTAAGCACTCTAGCAAGTCTGACATGAGAGTAAAGTACAGATGCATTTTTTCTCATTTGGAAAGAAATACAAAGTGATTGTAGCAAATATGATCTATTAAATGCAGAGTATTTTTCGTTTTGAAGGAAATTCTTCTTGGCAGACTTCAAATATAAAAATTATCCTATTTACTCATTGAAGGAAGCATAGCCAATCTTGTTATTTAATTAGAATATAATATACTAGGGGCTTGTGTATTTTGATAGTTACGGCAGGAATTTGAATTGCTTGAAGTTGTGGGGAATATTCTTCTTAGATACTTTGAGTAATTTCTTTGCTCTGTTAGTGTTTATAAATGCAAGGAATCTAACCTTATTTACTTCAGAACTGAAATTGGGCAGTTTTTTTATTACTTAAATAATTAAGCTTTACTCAGACATGATCCATCTTACGGAAATAGATAAAAAATGTCACCAGAGTAGTATTTCATCTAATGGTGCAATCTAGCTGAGACTTAAATTGTGTTAACTATGCCAGCATTTTCTGTCATTAGTATGCTAGTTGTTCAAGATACATAACTGTTTTAGTGTGTTGGCGTTTTAAATTTCACTGAAATTGAATTACTTTGAATTGTTGTAGAGGATGAGAAGAAATTAATGTGTTTTTTTTTTTCTTTTAAATGTAAACAAATACAAAGCAACCCTTTTTTCCTCCCTTAGGAACTTTGGGTAATGTGGAACATGGGAATCAATATCAGATCAAATTGATGTATGAACATAATCTTCAGAGAACAGCCTGCAATATGACTTATGGACCATTTGGTGGTGTAAAAGGTAATTTACATTTAATCATGAGTGTGATATTTATTGCAAGTGCCAGATTTAGAACATTTGGCCATATAAAAAAGGATTGTTTTGTGGTATGAATATCAGAGAGCATTACAACAGAAATTACACTGAAACCTTTGTATCCAAATACTCAAGCAAAATAATTTTAAAAAAACCAAGAGAAAACTTTAAACATTGCATATATTTGGATTTCATATAACCAGTACTTTTATAAGGTCTACAAAGACACTTCTGAACTTACCTTTTCTATAAATTTTCTCTTTTATACATGAAATCAAAATTTTTTTTGTGGTGGAAGTGTGTGCCTATCTCTCTCAGTGGAAGAAGGGGTTGACCTTCTTATTGTCAGGGAGTATCTGGTATACTTGTTACAGGAAGGGTGAGACTGCAAACTCCTCTTCACCCCACATAGGTTGTTGCCACGCAAGAAAACCTGACTGAGGGGGTAAGTGGGGGCTGGAATGCAGACTTGCTCTTGTTCATCAAGCCATGTGCCCCTGTCTGGGGTAAATCTACCCAGAGGTAGATTTTCAAAATTTCACAAAGGTTCCACCTTTACTGAGTACTGGGTCAGTGAGGCTGGGTACTTCCCGCCCTGGGGATATCTTTTTCCAATTAGCATAAGGACTCACTGCATCAGTGCCCTCCCCAGTCCCAGAGCTTCTAGAATTACCGGAATTGGTACTTGCTTGGGTGCACTGTTGCTGTTGGTGTGGGAGGGTTATTATTTATAGTGCAACTTTTCTCACATCGCCATGATAGGGTGGTGGAGGAGCTGGTGGTGGTGGGTTGATAACAGGAAGCCAGGTGGTGAATCTTAACGGAGTGATTGTGTTCTCTGGTACCTGCAAAAAATGGAAGGGATTTTATACTGTTTTACTCTTTTTGGACAAACGTTTTTATGAGTTTATTTTTCAATGTTTGCATTAAAAAGTAGACTACCAGTGTTAGATTTTTCTTTAGTGAGATGAGAAAATGACTTTATTTTGTAAGTACCCTTCATTCATATGAAATCAGAATTTTCATACATAGAGGGTAAAGGCAAGGAATAGATGAATTTGGGCATATCATTTAACATTAAGGAATATTTGTGTGTGTGTGTGTGGTGATACAAATATTTTGTGTAATAAAAACAATGTGAACCAAAAGACTTGGCTGTACTAAAGAATTGATTGACTTTAGTATAAGCAATGTTTGGATTATTTGAGGGGTATGAGAAATGTCTAGAGTTAGATGGGATGAGAGAAAGAGCTAAGATTTAGATCAGAGGCTAACTTCTATCAGTGAAGTATCCCCCACCCTCTGCTTTTATAACTGATCTTTACTGTTCTTTGAAAAAAATATGACATCATTGGGGAACATAGGTCTTCCTTATTTGACTAGCTCTTTTTAATTCTTTCTCCACCAAATCCCCAAAAGGTAAGTTATGAATTCTATACATCTGGAATCCCCCAAATGAGAAAAAGTGCTTTGGTTAAGCGATTTAAATAAAAGTTTTTTTTTTTAAATTTTTTAAAGCATCCAGACAACTCTTTAGATCCCATGTCATGTTATCTTATACAGATTGCACTGTACTTTTCACTTTATTATCAGATATTCTTACTAATCTGATTAAAATAAATTCCTTGCTCTTGTGTGATGCTTTTGCTGGATTTAATAATGGATTTCCAAAGTAATGATAGTTACCACTAGCTTTGGAAAGAACAGATAACTTTGTACTTACACGGTAGCCTTTCTAGTCTTAGGTTTTAAATGATGACTTTACATTAAAAAAGTGCCATTTTCCTGTATGGTATGCATGATTGTTTTGTTGACTTACAACTTTTCAAATAAAAAGAAATTTTTAAAAAGTTGTATAAGAAAACAGAAACAAAACCAAAAAAATGTGCCATTTGGAAAAACAAGGAGCCATTCTGACCTGTTTTATTCTCCTGTGGTTTAGAAGCAGAAAATTTCACAATTTGAAACTGAGAAATATATGAATAGCAGAAGGGATCATCTCCTTTTGTGAGTTTGAAATAATTATGTAATGTCATTGAATTATCTACAAGAAAGCATGAAAAATCATAGGATGGCCAATTAGTAAAACTTAGCCATATGGGGTTATGGTAGCAGGAGTGGGGAATTATGGCTAATGGGTCCATGGTTTCTTTTTGGGAATATGAAAATGTTCCAAAATTAGATTATGGTGATGGTTGCACAGTTCTGTAAATATATTAGAAATTCTTGAGTTGAACACTTTAAAGACAATAAATTTATGGTATGTAAGTTATATCTCAATAAACCTGTTAAAAAATTAGCCATATGATAAAACCTGATGCTGGAGAGGTGGCAGTGCAGTCTGTATCATCATTCCTTGCTGGCAGTTATATAAAATGCAAGTTGGCTATTAAGAATCATAAAAATGTTCTCGGATGCTGTAATATGACTTATGGGAATATATATTAGAAAATGATCTAATATGAAAAAGTCACATCAAGTTGCCATTTATTTATTTCCTCCATATTTATTTCTCTTTCTTATGTATGTACATATATGCATTTTTGGCATATAGAAAAATTAGAAGTAATGTAAATGAGTAATAGAGTAGAATGATAAAATTTTGACTCAGTGGGTTATTATAAAGCGATTAAAATTGTATTGTTTACTGAAATGAACATCTTTGTACATAAATCTTTGTCCATTTACCTGATTAATTTCCTTAGGATAGAGTCTAGAAGTCAGAAGGTCATTAAATATATATTTTCCCCAATGTGAAGGTATCCCTGCCCTGATTACAATGTATGGATAAATTGTAAAATTACAGATCTTAGGGAAAAAAAAGTAAAAGGCACCCCAAGATATGGTCATTTCAATAGGAAGACAGCTCTCCTAAGCCATATCTCTAGTGTGAGTCCAGTGTGTACCTTTCCAGGAGTGAGCAGATCATTCTTTTAGTTTGAAAACTTCTCTAGATTTGATGTGTTTGAAAAAGAAATCTAAAAAAATCTTTGTCTTCTACCTTATTCTGTATTTAACAATGCCTTCTTGTGGAATTATTATGTTAGGTAATCATGTCGGTAATCCTTAAGAAAGTAATTAAACTAAAAGTAAACCTGGCACAATTTTAAACAAATGTATTTAAAATCCTAGAAGGCAGTGGGTTTATTTTCTATGTGCGTTGGAATGAACTGCCACTAGATGGCAGGCCTCTACAACCTTGGCCTTGCCTTTGATGAATAAGGTATGGGAAGAAATCACTAATGGAGGAATTTTGACCCTAAAATAATTCTTTGCCTTTTATTAAAAATAAATGTAACATACTTTTCAAGTTGGAGCAAAAAAAAGTTGGAGATACATATAGTTTTTAAAATTACCTAACTATAATAGCTAATACTTCATAGATTATGATGTAAAAGTCCTTTCTAGTTGTGCTTCTTAAACTTTAATGTGCATTTGAATCAACAGGGGGTCATGTTAGAAATGTAGGTTCTGATTCAGTAAATCTGGGGTTGGGCCTGAGATTCTGAATTTCTGGCACTTTCTGAGGTGGCGCCAACCAGCAGAGATGTCGAGGTGTGCTACAGCCTTACATCTACTGAGTTACTTGGTTCCAGGTAGTATAAGTGCCCTACCAGTTGAATAACTTGCTCAAGATATCCTTAGTAAATGGTGGAGGAGAGATTCTAACCCAGCTGTCTGCTTCCAGAGGCTTGTGTTGTTAACCAAACTAAACTGCCTCTCTGTCTGGACTGTGAGTAAACTTGCCTTCTTCCTGATTCTGAAAAGAATTTCCTATCAGAAGAGAGCATGATTTGGTTTGGCCAAAGTTAGTGCATAGCTTTGATTCTTCACTGATTGAAGAAAACATATTGAGTATCTTCTGGGTCAGATATTTGCTTTTCAATTCCATTTTTGGTTAGTGCTTTAGTTTATAAGAAAAGTTAAAAAAAAAAAGGTGTTGGTAGGGTAATATATGATTTGAAACTAGCAAAAGTAATTACTGCTTTAAAAAATTTTTTTGTTTGCTTGCTTGCTTGTTAAGAAAATCTTCCCAAAACACTTTTTATTCACAAAAATTCAAAGATACTGTCGTTTGATGCAGTAGGGTGTGATTTTATTTCACGTTATGTGGAGATATTTCTTAATGAGAAAGAAGTGATGAAGAGATCTAGTTTTATAAACTAGTTAAGGAATATTTGGCCAGTATCTTCCATCATTCAGACTGTTAACTACCATTCCAGAATTTAAATTAAAATTCTTTCCATATTATAGTTTTTAGGGAGAAATAACTGAAAAGTGCGATATTTATGCTGTATTGGGCTTTTTTTTTTTTTCTGGAGAGGGTAAGGGGCTATGTGCTTGAGGTTAAAAAATGTCTGTAGTTTCTTTGATTTAAACCTAAGCTGCCTTTTTTTTTTTTTAAAGGAACACTTGTGACTGTGTTTTTATGAATGTTAGTTTATATTTGCTTTTTATACTCTTGACTAATTAATGCTTGCAAAATTTAATCAGTGGTATAAGTGTGGACAATCAAGTTACAATTTGGAAATATACTAAATCAATTATGAAAAGGTACATTTGAATTTATTTGAAAATATGTTAGTAACATTGGTGGAATTTATTTGGTTTGGTAACTTGAACTCTACTTGTTTTTGGAAAAAGGAAAAAATGACATTTCTGCCAGATTTTCCTCTGCTTTTATTTCATTGTGTTGCTATAACTTTCAGTGGTTGTTGACATGGTACTTTACCTAGTTAAGATAAGCTTGCCATTTCAAAATAGTATTTAGAAAAGATATATATTTACTGACAGAAAGCCATTGGTGTAGTAAAGAAAGAATGTTAACATTTTAAAAGCAACAACTGCATACCGTGAACTTTGTAAAATAAGGTACTTTATGTAGTCTATGTAATGTATCTGGCTACTCTCAAGATATTTGAGCTAGAATCTGTTTAGAGACTCTACAGTTGAAATCCTCAGTCACCCAACGTTTGCTTGTAGGGCTGTGACAGATTGGGAAAACTTAAAATGTCTCGGAATCTTCCAAGTGTGTGACAGGGTCACTGGGAAGAAAATGTGGATTGGTGGGGGGTGCATGAGAACTTTCAGGGACTGAAGTAAGTCTAGTGTGTTAGTCCTCCCTTACGTCATCTGTCTTTCTGCCTGTCTATCCATTCATTCATCCGTTGCACATTTACTGAATGTCTTCTGAGTGTCCAAGCACCAAGCTGGTTTCTTGGCCTAGAAAGACAAAAGACAGTTTATGTTCTCAAGCAGCTCACAATCTGGGAGACAAAAAGGACTCAGAATTAACTACAGTACAATGAGGTGAGACAATAGAGATGGATATATACAAGGATCTGCTGCAGCCCTGCGGATAGAGTGGTTCCTGGTGCCTCCTAAAAGGAAGACCAGCAAACAACAGATACAGCAAATGCAAACAACGAGGGGGTGGGGAGAAATAAATAAAATAAATCTTAAAAAAAGAAAAAAGAGGTAAAGAAGTGGTCAAGAGTGCCAGAGGTTAAGCAGCTGGAGGGTTCAGAAAAAAATATTGGATTTGGCTATTTGGAGGCCATTGGTTTTCATAGTGAGAACAGTTTTAACAGAAGGATAGGATTATTGGTCAAATTGCCTGGAATGAAGAAACCATAGAGATGTAATGGAAATCCTAAAAGAAAGCTGCTTTGTGAAAAGATTTTGCCATGAAGGGCAGGAGAAAGACAAGTCCATAGTGAAAGGGGAAAAGTGTTATAAGGAGGGAGAAGTCTTTGAGAATACATAATGATATCTTGATCTGATGAACAGAATGCCTTCTATAATTTGCTGAAAAATTAAGTTGAGTTTCCTTTTGTAAGAGAAGTTATATGCTTATAGAAAAATCATGCAGAAAGTATAGAGTTCCCATAAAGTTGAGTACATTTTTATTTTTAAAATATGCTGCTTGGATTATTATGTACCATTTTTTTCCTTAAAATTTTATTTTTTATCATATAATTTGTCCTTTAAAGTTATATTGCCTTCTTTTCATAATGAATTTGTGGTTTATTGAAAAATAAGCTCTTTAATACTTCATTGGAGATTGCCATCAGCACCATCTGGTTCTTTCTTCAAATTTTACCCTTTCCCAACATTTTTTGCTGCTTTATTCTAATTTTTATAATTTTTAAAATCATAAATCTTTGCATATTTTGGGTTCCTCTGGTAATGGACCACTCAAAATTTATAGAAAAGAAATGTTCCCATCAAAAACCAAACCCTCCCAATTTCTGCTTAGGCTATAATTCCTCTTTTCCATGTAGGCTTGGGGGTGTTTCTTTTTTCTTTCCAGCCTTGCCAATGGTACAACAGCTGGCTTAAGCAAGAAGAGGAAATTTACTGCCTAACATCATTTGGACCTCCAGTGTGATCAGATCTGTTTTCTCTATTTTAACCTCTTGCTTCCGCTTCCTGGTTATGAGATGACTACTGTAGCCCCTAAGCTTACTTTTCAGAGTCTAGTTAATGTGAAAGAGTGCCCTCCTTTTTCCTAGTATACCAGTAAAAGTCTCTTTCCAAATCATTGGATATGGTTGGGCCATCTCTGAACCAATTGCTGATATCAAAGTAATGTGATTAAGTTTGGGCCTGAGTTACCTGTGCAGGAGGTAGGGTCAGTTCTCCACCTACCTCTAGGACTATGAGTGGGGAGAGGTGATTCTCCAGGGGAATATCAAGGAATAAATACCAAAGGAGAGCAAGATATGCTGGTGGCCAAAACACTGCAAATGTTCGTCTTGCTTTTTTTTAGTTTTGCTCGCTCTCCCAGAACCTCCTGGGATGCTACTTTAGAACTGACAGGAGAGACAAGCAGTGGTGATTTGGGAGTATATCATAAGGTGTATCTGTGGGATGGAGAAGGCAGGGGCTCAGCAGTCAGGGATACTAGTCTGCTCTGGGCTATGTGCAATCTCATTCTGGCTACATTGGTGGGGAAAGGGGTCAGGGCATAATTACTCCAAATATTTATTCTATTTAGAGATTTGTTGTAATTAAATTTAGTTGACTGGCTTCCAAGGCCATTTGTCATGTTTTAGTCCTGATGTACATAAATATTTAAACATTGGGGCATGTCCCAGATGCTTCATAGATAGATAGAAACTTGAAATAATTTGGGGCATGAATTTTACTTCATCTTTTCTTCTTTTTCAATACTCCCCATACCAAAATGTGTGTAATTTTTGTTATAAAAGTAATCATGCCCACAAAAGAATATTTAAGAAATATGGTACCATGGAAAAGAGAAAATAAATGATTTAGCGCTATGTCCCAAAGATAACCACTGATAACATATTGGTGTACAGTAGAATATAACCCAGAATGTTCCAGCCTGAGCTAACCCAGAGTAATGTTATATTTCTGAATTTAGCAATCTCGCTACCAAAAGGGCACAACAATTGAAAATTATGCTTGTCATGTAAAGTCTTATGCTGTATTATGGGACTTAAGCCAGTATGGCAATACATGTGTTAAATGGATATATTTCTTAGAAAAACTTTTACATCACATGAATATGTCTTAAAGTCAGCTGAGAAATTCATTAAATATTGGTTCTCATTTTGTGTCTTTTGAAAACATCTGGATTTACTAGAAAACAGAAAAAAATTACACATTACTTAAGTTTATCTGCAAACAAAAAATATGTTATATGATCTTCCTGATAGTTGGTGATGGGTATATTTTACCTGTCAGTTCTTTTTTTTTTTTTTTAAAG
>PVKH010021356.1:0-14345 GCA_004027955.1 Chaetophractus vellerosus | reverse complement strand
GAGCTGGGAAATTCTCTCCGAATGTTGAAATCAGTTCCCTTTTATAAGCAGTCAACTGAATGGATAACAGCGTCATCCATTCTTCATCCAATCTTGCTGATTGATGCAGATGCAATTAGCCCCAGGCTTGCTGGACCCAACAGCTGGGCACAATTACCTGGCCGAGTTGACACATTAGCCTAGCCATCACAGGTATATAGAGAATAAATCGTCAGGTGTTAAACCTTGAATTCCCAGGATAAATCCCACCTGAGTAGGGAGTTTGCTAGCATTTTGTTGACAATTGAGTCCATATTCATTAGAGGTATTGGTCTGTAATTTTTTTGCTTAGTTTTCTTTTTCTGATGTCTTTGTCTTGTTTTGGTAGCAGGGTAATTTCAGCCTCATAGAATAAGTTGGGAAATATTCCTTCCTCTTTGTTTTGGAAGTTTGTGAAGACTTGGTATCAATTCTTTAAATGATTGGTAGACATCAGTTATGAAGCCATCTGGATATGGATGGACCTGTTTGTGAGGGTAGATTTAATGATTAGAAGTAGTGATAATTCTGTCTCTTTGCTTTTTTTTTTATTATTATATATCCCCCCCTTTCTGCTTGTTCTTGCTGTGTTCATTTTTGCATTCTTCTGTGTCTGCTTGTCTCCTCCCATTGTGGCGACCCACCCATTCAGCTCACCACGTGGCGGCCTTGCCTGCTCGCGTGGCAGCTTTGCCCTGCTCGCGGGGGCTTGCCCTGCCCATGGCGGCTTTGCCCTGCCCATGGCGGCTTGCCTTCTCAAGGCGGTCTGCCCGCTCAAAGAGGCCCCGGGTTCAGTTCCATATGGTAAGCCAGCGCCCTACCAACTGGGCTACAGCCGGCCCCTCCTTGCTTGTTATACGTCTTTTCAGATTGTCTATTTCTGGTTGCATCTGTTTCTGTAGATTTTGTTTTTCTGGCAGTTTGTTCATTTTACCTTGGATTTTTAATATGTTGATGTACAATTGTTCAGAGTATTCTCTTATATTATGTTTTTATTCCTCTAAGGTCTGTAGTAGTGTCCTCACTTTCCCTTCTGATTTTAGTTTCTGAGTTTTCTCTCCCTTTTTCTTAATTAAACTAGTAAGTGTTTTTCAATTTTGTCAATCTTTTCAAAGAAACAGATTTTGGTTCCATTGATGTTCACTAGAATCAATGCATTATCACACTAATCTTTTTTCTCTTTTTTTATTAGAGAAGTTGTGAGTTTACAAAACAATCATGCATAACATGCAGATTTCCCATACATCACTCCACTACCAACACCTTGCATTGTTATGGAACATTTGTTACAAATTATGGAAGAACATCATCAAAATATTATTGCTGTTGTCCATGGCTTAAATCTGGTGTATTTTTTCCATAAACCACCCTATTACGGACACTCTGTGTTAGTATTGCACATTTGTTATAGTTGAGAGAATGCTTTCATCCGCGATTCACTGTATACTTCATCGAAAGTGTACTCTCAGTGACTCTCAGTTTCATAACAGAGTTGTGCTGTCATCACCTCAGTCAATTTTAGAACATTTTTATTACTTCAATAGAAAAAATCCCATACCTTTTCATATTCCCGTTATTGACCCTTAGAACTAGTATAGTAGCTTCTTTGCAATTGACGCAAGAATATTACAATATTACTATTAGATTTATATCCTGAGTTATATTAGTTGTGTTTTTCCATGTATCACCATACTCTTAATACTTTGTAATAGTGATGTATATTTGTTCTGCTTCATAAAAGCACATTCCTGTATTTGTGCAATTAACCACAATCCTTACCCACTACCAAGTTCACTATGTTATTCAGTTCCTAGATTATTCTCTAGCTTTCTTTCATTTGACATTTATGTGCCTCAACTATGCCTTTCATTTAGTCAGATTAATAATCAGCAGTGTTAAGTTATACTCACTATAATGTGTTACCATCAACATTATCCATTTTGAGGCATTTACAATTCACCTTATTAAACATTCTACATACATTAAGCATCAACTCCCCCTTCTCAGCCATTGTACTATCTCCTAGTAACCTATACTTTAGATTTTGCATTAAATGAATATTTTATAATGCAGTATTTAAATTTCTTTAATGATTTTTTTCATAATTTTTTGAAATATTTCATTAATGGTTGTTCTAGGGCTTACTATATATACCTTAATATATCAGAAACAGCTTCAGATTCATACTAATAATTCCAGGGAAATATAGAAATGTTCCCCCTTTATGTCCCTAATTCCCTTCCCCCATTTGTGATATTATACATATCACACCTATAAATGTTACAAAATGAACAATACCTTGTTATAACTATTGTTGTGTATAATTTTATGTCTTTAAAATATGCTAAGAGTAGAAAGGGGAGCAAGTATAGCTTTTGCTATATTAACCTTCTTATATATCACTTCTAGTTCTCTTCATTTACTCCTGTAGGATCATTTCTTTAGCTCAATATAATTTTACCCACCTATCTCCTTTGTGCTGTGATTGGCAAATATTACATTTCTATATGTTATAGGTCTAATAATACATTAATAAATATTATTTTATACAACTACTTTTTAAATAACTTAAGAAAAGATTGGAGAAGAAATATGCATTTATATCATCTTTTGTAATTATATAAGTATCCTTACTGGTGCTTTTTAAAAAAATGTAGATTTAAAATACAGCCTGTAGTTTCTTGCTTTTAGCCTGAACAATTTCTTTCTGAAAGTTCTTTTTGGTGGATATAGGATTCTTGGTTGACAGTTACTTACTTACAGCTTTTTGAATATGTTATCCCACTACTTTCTGTTCTCCATTGTTTCCTGTGAAATCAGCTGTTAGTCTTACTGCAGTTAAGTTATAAATGGCGAGTCAATTTTCTCTTGCTTTTTAAAAGAATTTCTCCTTGTCTTTGACTTTCAGCATTTTTACTATGTTGTCTATTTGTGGGTTCCTTTTTTACTTATCCTATTTGGAGTTCATTTAGCTTCCTCGGTGTGTATATTGATGTTTTTTCAATAAACTTGGGACATTTTCATCCTTTATTTATTCTAAAAATGTTCTTGCTCTTCTCTCTTCTGGTATTCTCCATTACATATATATTTGTACACAAAATTATGTCCCACATTTCTCTGAAACTGTATTTTTCTTCTTTTTTTTTTCTCTGTGTTTTGGCTGGCATAATCTATTTCAGTCTATCTTCAGGTTCATTAATGCCTTCTTCTGCCTGTTCAAAATACTGTTGAGCTCCTCTAGTGAAATTTTCATTTCAGTTGTGTATTAGTCAGCCAAAGAGGTGCCTTTGCAAAATATACCAATAATTGGTTGGTCCTTAAAAAGGGTATTTATTTGGGGTAGAAGCTTATAGTTACCAGGCCACAAACCATAAGTTTCTTCCCTCACCAAAGTCCACGTGTTGGAGCAAGACAGGTGCCGACGTCTGCTAGGGCTCAGGCCTTTGGGTTCCTCTCCTGCTAGGCCTGCGTTTCTCTCCAGGCTTAGCACTTCTTCCACAAGGTCAGCTGTGGGCTATCAGGTGAATGGCCCTCTCCAACATCAGAACTACATCTCAAAAATCTGCTTCTCAAATCTGCTCCCTCTATCTTTGGCCTTGCCCTTTATACTTGAGACCACACCCACCGAGGGGTGGGGCTCAACACCCTACTGAAGCAGCCCAGTCAATGCCCTAATCATAACCCCATCATGCCCAGATGAACAGATCCGTTTACAAGCATGATTCAATTTATGTTTTTGGAATTCATAATTAGATAAAACTGTCAAACTATTACAAGTTGTTATATTTTCAACTCCAGAATTTCCATTTGTTTTGGGTTTGGGTTTGGTTTTTTTTTTTGGAATTTACACCTACTTACTGGAATTCTCTATTTGATTCAGTATTCTTATCATATTTTCTTTTACTTTTATAATCATGGTTAATTTGATCATATGTATAATGGCTACTTTGTTAATTCCAACATTTAAGGATCATACTTTTGGGTTTCTTTGAATGCCTCATAATTTTTTTTTTGTGGAAATTGGACATTCTTGATTATGTAGCAATTCCAGGGTTTGTTGTTAATTTCTTATTTACTTATTTAGTGAGTAGCTGTACAATTTTATTGAAGTCTAGTTCCTCCCCCCACAGAAAGCTTTTATGCTGCTCCTCAAGGGACACAATCTAGGGTATACCCAGTCACTCTGGGATGACACTTTTTTTTTAACAGCTCTCTTTGACTGCATCTTTCCCTGACCACACTCAGCTGTTATGCTCCAGTACATACTGATTGATTGCTCTGTTTTAACAATACCCTGAGACATAAATTGCATCACAGACTTAATTTAATCAAATGGGCACTTCTAAAGGGACATTTAGGAAGGTCATATTTGAGAACTTTATCTGACCCCAGGAGGGGTCTTTAGATCTACAACTTTCCCCATGGCTCTCCAATCAACTAGTAGGTCTACACCTTAGCTTATATCTCCAATTTATCTGTCAGTATTCTCCCAATTTCCTTTCAGCATAACGTCTGCTGTTTTCGAAATTGCCTTTAGGGTTGAACTTCTCCTTATTCTGATACAAATAAAGTCAGTTCCTTTGAAAGAAGGGAGTATTTGGAGCTCTGTGTCCTATGGCATGCTTCTCCCCCTGGCAAAATCTCTGAACCAGGGTTCTGGTTCTGAGGGAGGGCAGGGACCATGTCTTGCTTCTCTCCAAGTTACACACCTGCATTACTTTTAACCTACTTATATCATTACATTTGAAGTATGTTTCTTATGCATAGTATATTGCTGAATTGTGCTTCTTATACATTCTACCAATTTCTTTCTTTTCATTCCCCACAGAAATAAGAGATCATAAAAGGATAATATGAACAACTGTCAATAAACTAAACAATGTAAAGGAAATGAAAAAATTCCTAGAAACATACGAATAATATATACTGACCCTAAAAGAAACAGAAGACGTTAACAAACCAATCACAAGTAAAGAGATTGAAACAGCCATCAAACAACTCTCCAAAATGAAAATCCCAGGAACAGATGACATCACAGTTGAATTCTACCAAGCATTCAAAGAAGATTTAATAATTATCTTACTCAAACTCTTCCATAAAATTGAATAGGAAGGAATGATACCAAACTCATTGTATGAAGCCAATATACGAAAATACACAGTAATGGAATCCAACAACACATTAAAAGAATTATTCATCATGATTAGTGGGTTTTATACCAGGCAGGCAATGGTGGTTCAATACAAGAAAATCAATCACATAATACTAATAAATCAAAGAAGAAAAATCACATGGTCATCACACTTGATGCAGAAATTCCATATGAGAAATTATAGCATTGTTTCTTGATAAAAATACTCTAAAAAATATAAATTGAAGGAGTCTTTCTGAACACAATAAGGGCCATATATGTAAAGCTCTCAAATAACATTGTACTCAATGGTCAAAGACTCAAAGCTATCCCACTGAGAATGTTAAGCAAGAAGGATACCCACTGTCACCACTGTTTTTCAATATAATTGTCAAGGTTCTAGCTAGAGCAATCAGGCAAGAAAAAGAAATAAAAGGCATCCAGATTGGAAAGGAAGAAGTAAAACTTTTGCTATTCACAGATGATATGTTCCCTTAACAAGAAAGTCCCGAAAAAATCTACAGCAAAGCTAATAGAGCTAATAAATGTTTTCAGCAGAGAGGCAGGATGGAAGATTAATATACAAAAGTCCATAGTATTTCTATACAGCAGTAATGAGCAACCTGAGGAGGAAGTCAGGAAAAACATTCCATTTACAATGGTGATTAAAAGAATCAAATATTTATGAATAAACCTAACCAAGGACATAAAGCATTTTTATTCAGAAAACTACAAATCACTGCAAAAAGAAATCAAAGAACTAAATGGAAGGATATAACATTCTGTGTTCATGGTTTAGAAGACTAAATATGATGAAGATGTCAATTCTACCCAAACTAATATACACATTCAATTCAATCCCGATAAAAATTCCAGCAACTTTTAAAAAAAAGAAATGGAAAACCTAATTATCAAATTTATTTGGAAGAGTAAGGGGCCCTGAACAGCCAGAAACTTCTTAAAAAGAATGAATGAAGTTGGAGGACTCTCACTTCCAGACTTTAAATTATATTACGTAGCTACAGTGGTAAAAACAGCATGGTCCTGGCATAAAGATAGACATATAGACCATTGGGATCCAAATGGATGGTTCAGAATCAGACCCTCACAGTTATGGTCAAGTGAATTTTGACAAGGCTGTCAAGCCCACCCAGCTGGTCCAGAATATTCTGTTCAACAAATGGTGCTGGGAGAAGTGAATATCCATATCCACCTCATACCTTATACAAAAATTAACTCAAAATGGATCAAAGAACTAAATATAAAAGCTGGAACCATAAAATTCCTAGAAAAAAATGTAGGGAAACATCTTCAAGACCTGATGGTAGGTGGTGGTTTCTTAAACCATGCACTGAAAGCATAAGCAATGGATAAATGGTACCTCCTCAACTTAAACACTTGTCCTTCAAATTACTTTTTCAAGAAGGTGAAAAGGCAGCCCATTTAACGGGAGAAAATATTTGGAAGATACATATCCAATAAGGGTTTGATTTCCATGCTATATCAAAAGAGCAAGCAATCCAATTTAAAAATGGGCAAAAGACTTAAATAGACATGTCTCAAAAGAGGAAATACAGACAGCAAAAAAACACATGAAAAAATGTTCAGTGTCACTCTATGTTATGGAAATGCAAGTTAAAACTACCAGATATCATCTCACACCTCATATAATGGCCATTATTAAAAACAAACCAGGAAAAAATAACTTTTGGAGCAGATGTGGAGAAATGGGACCACTCCTTCACTGTTGGTTGGAATGTAGAATGGTACAGCCTCTGTGGAAGACAGTTTGGTGGTTCCTCAGGAAGCAACATATAGAACTGTTGTATTATCTGGCAATCCCTTTACTAGGAATAAATCCATAATAACTAAGCACAGTGATGCGAACAGACAGTTGCACAGCAATGTTCATAGTGGCATTATTCACAATTGCGAAAAGATGGAAACAAGCCAAATGTCTATCAACCGATAAATGGATAATCAAAATGTGTTATATACATACAATAGAATACTATGCTGCTGTAGAATATGGTGATGCATGGGAAAAATACAATTAATGTAATTTATGGAGTATAATAACAACAGTCTTTTAATTTTTTTGCATTAATGTTGAAGAAGCTACTATATCAAGATTAAGGGTTAATAATAGGGAGATATGGGATATTTTTATTTTGAACTAAGTAAAATATTCAAAAATTTACTGAGGTGATGACTTCACAACTATATGATGAAACTGAGAGCCACTGAGTGTATACTTTGAATAGAATGTTCAAGGCATGGGATTATATAACAGTGAATCATATGGTGGAAGATGGAATTTGGTTAACAGTAGTAATATGAGAGTGTTCTCTTATGAACTATAACATATGTACAATACTGATATATGGTGTTAATAATAGGGGGTTATGGTCAAAATATACCAAGTGTGTTGTATGGGCTATATTTAGTGTTAATAGACTGATGATGTTCTTTCATAATCTTTAAAATCTTTACAAATGTTCCACAACAATGTAAGGTATTGACGGAGGGGTGATGTATGGGAATTCTGGACATTATACATGATTGTTTTGTAAGCTTAAAAGTTCTCTATAAAAATATATATATTAAAAATGTTTTTCCTATAATACTGAATTACCTGCTTAAAAGGGTACTTGTTGTAGAGACAGACAGATCTCACTTAAAACCCCGTTTCTTACACTTACTACCTGTGTGACCTTGCCTAAAACACAATCTCTCTGGACATCAGTTTTCTTGTCCATTCAATGAGGAGATTGGAATAAACTAATTAAATTTAAAGGGGCTCCTAGCTCTAAAATTCAAATACTTAATTTCCTACATTTTCAGGTTGCCTACTTTTCAAGTTTATTTAATTATAGACTACTTTTGTTCTCTAAATTTATCACCTTTTCAATTTCATTCAGAAGACTATATCATTACTTTTTAAATAGTATGGTGCTTTTACTTCCTCAAGTTCAAATGTGAAAGATATGTATACAATCCTTGTAATTTAGAGAGAAAATATCAGGTCATAGATCTTCATCTGTAACTTAGTATACTCTTTTTTTTTTTTTTTGAACACACAGATAAATGATACAATAGTTTAAAAAAACCAATGATTAGTACCTTTTTGTCAGAAGTATGGGCAGACAAGTGATAAAAATCATCAAATCCGTTCTCTTTTATTTTAATAAGAAAAAGCATGTTTCACTAATCTTATTACATAGACAGTACCAGAAAGCCTGTGTTTTTATTGCCATATCTCCAAAGTATCTGGATCAAACAGACAATCAAAGAATGCTGGGATAAAATAGATGTCAACAGATTGTCCAGGGAAAGAGCTAGGGAAAGCTACAAAATTGTCTAACTTTTATGAAAACTGCATATATAATTTTAGGACTATAAAAGTATTTAATATTATTCCACTTCAAATGCGTCCTTTTGCATAAGAGCAAACTGAATATCAAAGGTAAACAAAAATCAACACAAGGACATACAGATAGTTACTGTCCAGATTTCCTATTTATCTCTTGTATTTTTTGTCTAGATTAATTATTCCCGAGTCTTGCCTTTCTCAGAAATTAAAATGACATGCTAGTTATAGAAAAAAATCTCAGGGTAGTGGTTTAAGTCTCTTGTGCTTTTTTCTCCTGATTTCTGCTCCCCCTTATCTGCCTTCTGTCTTTCTTATTTAAGCAGTCTCACTATCCTTATCAGAGGATTGGAGTACTGTTAGTTGACATGCAATTTACATCCAGGGAAAGCCTAGAATTACTCTATATCAACCCTTCCTTCCCAGCCTACAGATAAGAACTACCAATCCAGATTTGGCTTTAGTTTATTGGCTTGTATTATTATATCTGATGACTAACTTTAAATATGTTACTATATTTGCATATTTGCTGCTACAGATAAAATGCTTCAGTGAGGTATATCAGGATATCACAATTCCTAATTCCCTTTAAGAACTGAGTTAATTTTATTTTGCCTCTCTCCTAGATAAGAAATATACCTAGGAAATGATTTCTTACAGAAGTTTTCTTTTTACCATTGGGATAATAAAATGGGAAAATGCCTTTCTCCACATAGAAATCATTTCTTTTTAATAGGGCCTTCTTTCTAACCCATTGTCATGATAATAGTTTAGTTTTTATTAATACACCTAAAATTAAACAAAACTTCTAGAAATAAACATTTTATAACATGGTGGGATCAATTTCCAGCATGACAAGATGAAAAGCTCCCTAGCAAAACTGGTGAAAATTATTAAAAAGTTATTTTTAATAACCAACAATTGAAAGTCTCTAGAAATGCTCTGAAGGGCAAACTGCAAGTGAAGAAACATATATTCAAGAAAATCTGTGAAAATTTAGTGAAAAGAGGAGAATCTCTGGTATTTTAGCCAAGACTTCTTACTTCCTTCTCCTTTCCAGTTCAGAGAATCAGAAATTCTATTACAGACAGCTGCAGCCAAGAACGTAGGGTTCCCTATACTACCAGTTCCTAGCTGAATGGATTACCCCATGAGAAGCATGACTTAAGTGTTTCTCATCACAAATGGAAAGGCACAAGGTGGCATGTACTGATCTTTACCTTCTTCTCTGGGCTCCATTGTCTACAGCTTCTGGCTTTGTGTCTTTATCTCAGTTTCTATGGGTTTTTCTCTGAGCTCCGTAGTCTTTCTCTACATATTTATCCTGTTTAAAAAGGACTCCAGTTAGAGGATTAAGAGCTACCCCGGGCCACATCTTATTGAAGTTTTCTAATCAAACGGCCCTTAAATGAAGTAATCTAATCAACAGGTTCATACCCACAGGAATGGATTAGTTTTAAGGACATGATTTTCTGGGGTCCATCCAGCATCAAACCATCTTACTGCACCCTCTGGACCATAAGGATATATCTTCTTTTCATATACATGATACATTAATTCCATCACAATATTGTGAAAAGCCTTAAACACTTTTGGTAGCAATATTTATTACAAAATCTCATCAAAATCAGTTACAGTTACTGTCTTTCCTGGAGCAAAATTCCCCTCAGGCTGTGGAGATGTGAAACTAGAACAAGTTAGCTGTTTCCAGTATACAAAGGAGTGGCATCGTAGGATACACATTCCTACTTCTATAACGAAAAATTGAAGAAAAACAAGGGTCACAGGTCCCAAATGGTTCTGAAAACCTGCAGGGCCTTCTCCATTAGGATTTAAGGTCTGAAAGTCATCTATGGAACTGTGTATTGTCGTCAGGACATGATAGAGTGGCAGCCCCACCCTTTCCATGTTTTTGGCTCCACCCTTGTCAAGTATGGCAGTTTGACGCTTTCAAGGACCCCAGAATATGATGTCCTTAGGGATAATCTATTCCTGTGCATGTAAACCTAACATATTATGGGTGGAATCTTTTGATTAAATTACTTCAGTTAAGGGTCTTTGATTAGATGGTGTGACCCGTGGTGGGTCTTAATCCTTTACTGGAGTCCTTTATAAACAGAGGACTAAAATGCCACAGACACAGAGAAAAGCTGCGGAGACAGAAAGGAGCCCAGAAGCTGAGAAAGAAGGCCCCAGAGCCAGCAGCTGAGAGGAAGTCACTTTAGCCAGAAGCTGAAGCAGTGAGGCCCAGAGGAGATAGGAGAGATAAACAGGTACTGCCAGGTGCCTGATCGCCCACAGCTGTGGGAAGAAGGCATCTTCTGATGATGCCTTGATTTGGACACTTTCATGGCCTCAGAACGGTAAGTGTTTAAATTAATAAATCCCCATTGTAAATGCTAATCCAGTTCTTGGCAGCCTTCAGCAAACTAAAGCATCAAGGATCTGGGTGGCAGATGAACTCTAGGATTCACCACCTACAAAGTCTGGGATGATAGCCAGACTCTCCCCAATTTCTGGGGCACAGGGTCAACCCCCTAAGAACAGTGGGGGTGGTGGCTAGACTCTCAACAGTCTCCAAGGAACATGCTCCACCCCCTCTGAAGCCTGGCGTAACAGCACCCTTCCTGAACAAAAGGGCAGAAGACCCACCCACTTCATGTGTCAGGACATTCTCATCCTTTCCACACACATGGGTGGGTTTGCTCACTTAGCCTGAGAAGATATCTTCAGTCCAGATCTTAGCTTCCATGGTTCTACCTTTGAAGCCATTTTTCCTTCGATCTATCCCTTTTAGTCTAGGCTGGCAGTGGTTCTACTCCTACAGATCTTACAAAAACCTTGGTGGTTTTGCATGCAGCACACAGAGGCCTAAGCCAACAGATATTAAGACTTTCCACAGATTTTTTCTGGTTAACTGCATTTACAGTCCTGACATACAGTGAAATGGCTGACTAGTTCCATATTCAGTTAAATCCTCATATGGTGTACCACTTTCTTAGGACTCACTTTCCAGAAGCTCAGAATTTTCCAAACCATCAATTTCTGGTTTCTTTGTGACCAGGAGTTCAGTACTCAGCTTATCCCTTTCCTCTCACATTTTACTGTGAGCTGCAAGAAGTCAGGCCACACTATCCTCATTTAGTTTGGGAATCTCCTCAGCTAAATACCCAAGCTTGTCACTTTCAAATTTTACCTTCCATCCAACATCAGAAGACAATTTTGGAAAGCTCTTTAAAACAAAAGTTCCCTTTTCTCCAGTTTTCAATGATGCATTCATCATTTCTGTCTAGGGCCTCATCAGAAGTACTCTTAACATCCATATTTCCACCAACAGTCTTTTCAAAGCAATCTAGGCCTTTTCTATCAAGCATCTCACAATTCTTCCAGAATCTTTTACTTACCCATTTATGAAACTGTCCCCACATTTTTGGTATTTGCAATCACAGCAACCACTCCTGGAACCAAAGTCTGTTTTAATTTGCTAAAAGCTGCTGAAAGCAATATACTATAAATGAGTTGGCTTTTACAATGGGGGTTTATTGGCTTACAAGCTTACAGTTTCAAGGCTTGAGAGGAGTGTCCAAATAAAGGCATCTTCAGGCAACACTTTCTTCCCAAAGACTGGCTGCTAGTGATCTGGACTCCATGGGAAGGCACATGGTGGTGTCTTCTGGTCTGTCTTCTGCTTCTGGCTTCGTGTCTTTCTCTCAGCTTCTGTGGGAGTCTCTCTGAGCTCCTGTGTTTTTATCTCTGTATTCATTCCATTTATAAAAGTCTCCAGTAAGAGGATTAAGACGCACCCGGGGCCATGCCTTACTGAAGTAATCTAATTAAAAGACCCCTAACTGAAGTGACATAATCAAAAGGTCCCACTTATAGTAGGTTCATACCCACAGGAATGGATTAGCTCTAAGGCCATGATTTTCTGCAATCCATATGGCATCAAACAATCATATCAGTCAATGGGATAGAACTGAGAGTCCACAAGTAAACTCATGCTTCTATGGTCAATTGATTTTTTACAAGGGTGCCAAGACAATTCAATGGGGAGATAATAGACTATTCAAGCATTGGTGCTAGAGAGCCTGATAATCACATGAAAAATAATGAAATTGAAGCCTTATCTCACTCTATATGTAAAAACTAATTCAAGATTGAACAAAGATCTAAATATAAGACCTAAAACTATAAAATTCCTAGAAGAAAGTGGGGGTTAATCTACATGATCTTGCATTTGGCAATGGACTCTTAGGTCCAACAACACAGACAACTAAAGAAAAAATTGATAAATTGAACTCCATCAAAAGTCAAAACTTCTGTGCTTCATAGGACACTTTAAACCTAGGGGTCTTAACCTCTTTTGTTCCATGGACCCCTTTGTCAGTCAGGTAAAAACCACAGATCCCTTACTAAGTTCACACTATACTGTGTATTATTTTAAAAATATGTCAAACCTGTACCAACAAATCCACAAGAATGATGTTTTTTTGAATTTCAATTCAAGCTTACAGACCCCTTATTAAGAAGCCCTGCTTTAAACAAATATAAAAGACAACTTACAAATAGGACAGACTATCTGCAAATCACATATCTGATAAGTGACATATGTAGAATACATAAAGAACGTTTATAATTAAGTATTAAAATAACAACCCAGTTTAAAAATTGGGAAATAGCTCTGAATAGGTATTTTTCCAAAGAAAAAAATTAAAAGGCCAATAAGCACATGAAAATATGTTCAACACCACTGTCATCAGGGAAATGCAAATCAAAACCAAAATAAGATACCACTTCACACTCCATAGGATGACAAGACTCAAAAAGTCAGAAATTGGCAAGTTAGCAAGGATGTAGAGAAATAAAAACTCACACAAACCGCAGGTTGGAATGTAAAATGGTGCAACCATTTTGGAAAACAGTTGGCAGTTCCTCAAAAGGTTAGACATAGAATTACTATATGAACCACCAGTTCTGCTCCTAAGTATACACCCAAGAAATGAAAACAAATGTCCACAACAAATCTTGTACTCAAATGTTTATAGCAAAATCATTCATAATAGCCAAAAGGAGGAAACAACTCAAATGTCCATCAACTGAAGAATGGATAAACACAATGTAGTATATCCATTCAATGGAATAATATTTGGCCACAAAAAAATGAAGTAATGTTACATACTACAACATGAATAAACCTTGAAAACATGCTGATTGAAAGAAGATGGCCACAAAAAGATCACATATTATATAATTGTATTTATATGACATGTCCAGAATAGACAACCCAGTCCCTGATTTCAGTGACTTCCTGAGAGGGGTATAATAAAATCCTCACACCTATCTCTTTTATTCTAAGAATCCATAATTTATAAGACAAAATCACTTTTCAGAACTAAAATGAATGTGTAAAGAAGTATATGTCATTTTTACAACTTATATTGATACCAGAAAAGTTAAAATCTTTCTGATTTTGATGAAATAAATGAATATGTTTGACCATTTAATTCCCCTGAGTTGGTGTCTATTACTTGTAATGAAAAGACTCTTAAAGTATATCACTTAATTCCTTCTTCAGTCTAAAGTGTTAACAGATTCTCCCTTCTTGCAGGATGTATAGACAGTTAGGGAAAGGCTAAGCATAAATACCTGAACAAATATAGCAAGTTTGTGTGTGTGTATGTATCTTCTAAAAATGTGCTCAGGTTTTCTTCTTTTTTCTTAGCTATCAATAATTTTATAAGTATCCTTTTTTATCTGTTGTCTTCTATCATCCTGACTTAAGTATTATTATATCTGTAATGAAAGGCAGAATATAGTAATTAAGAC
>PVKH010021354.1:0-14350 GCA_004027955.1 Chaetophractus vellerosus | reverse complement strand
AATCAATTGTCCATACTGCAGCCAGAGTGATCCTTTTAAAAGTACCCTTTAAAGTCACTTCCTGTCACTCCCTTTCAAATTGTAAAATCCAGAGGTTTTACATTGGCCTATTAAGCCCTACACAATCTGGCTCCTCTTCTCCTGCTTCACTTTGTTCTAGCTGCACAGGTCTCCTTGTAATTATCTGAAAGTGTATCTGTCCGAGTGTTTGCATTAACTACTCCTGTATGCTTGGAACGCTCCTCCCCCAGATATCCTCCCTTCCTTCAAGCCTGTACTCAAATGTCACCTGTACCTTTTCTTTGGCCTATACTATAACATGCGTCATCCTCAGCATCTTCCATCCCCTTCAGCCCTTTTCTCCCTATTGCACATTGGGTAAATGAAAATCAGTACATCAACCAACCCACTGTGCTCTGCTCCCTTCCCCCATCCCCAGGATAGGAGAAGGCCTCCCAAGTCCTTGACTTTGATTTACTCTGCCTAGGGGTGTTAGTGGATACAACCCAAGCAGAAGTTTAACATATGCGTGTCCAGTTAGGCTTGCCCTCCTGTGTTCCTGTTTTTCACCACGGGAACATGCCTCAGGTAGCTACTGGTCCAAGGAAAGCCAGAGAACAGACCTGGATCCATGATCTGGCTTGCAGGCAAGCCTAGCCAAACCCACCCCAAAGCCACAGAACTCAGGCAATTTGCGCGCACCTGAGCAGAAAAACAAAGATTATTGTCTTGGGGTGGTATTGTGCAGGGTGAGAGATCCCATACTTAGCACCTATTCATAGAAATTCTAGATAGTATAATTTATATTTAGTATAAAATCTATTATGCTTGCTGTCTGTCTGTTCACTAGAATGTAGGCTCCACGATAGTGGAAAATGGTGTTTTATTCAAGCACCTAGAATAGTTTCTGGGACATAAATATTGGTTGAGTGAATGAATGAAATATAGTAGCCGATCCCTCATTAATGATGACTGGGAATTGGCTGATTAATCACTGCTTCCAAGGTTTTGACAAATTTTCTGAAGAATACACATATTCACATCTCTCCAAGTTTTACTGGCTCTGCATATACAACATGCTGGTAATAGCACATAATAGTGCACTCATAATAAAATAACTGGTAATGCTCTGCTAACAAGTTATAAAAATATTTTATTTGGACTTCATGAATTTTCCCCAAAGTAAAAAAGGCAGATGCTTTATACTCAGAATTTCCTCTAAAGATCCAGGCCCTTTCGTCTTCTGATCGCTAAAGAAGATGCCAGATGGCATCATTTAATTTCAAAGTGTTGATTCTGAGCTTTTAATACAGGCCGACAAGCTGGAGCTCTTAACATCAAACTATAAAGCATAGGTGTGCCTCAAGAAACGGTATGGCCTTCTGGCAGCCACTGTTTGCGAGGTTTTAACAGGTATTAACTTTGGACATGAAAAGTGAGGGCAGTGAAGGCAGGCAGAGTTCGTCTTGAAATAAAGTTTTGTCTGAAATCAGAGTTTCTCATGTACCAAATGGCACCGATACAGATGTGTGTCCCCTTCAGAGGTCCTGCTTCTGCCATCTTCATGTGGAAAATATATCCAAAACCTTCCTGGAATCCAGCCTTAATAAAAGTTGGCTCTCAGGTAGAGTGACTGTTTTACTGGTAATGGGTCTCAGATTTACATTCCTTTAGGGTGAAGCCCTGAGCAGTCGGATGCTGCAAAACTACTCAACTCTCTTATTTTAGACTTTGGGCCCAGTTGGAGAAATATCATCTTCTCTGCAAGAGCCTCTATTTCAGTTGAAAAGGAGCCACCATGCCTGTCTTGGAAAGATCTTACCTTCTCAAATAGGGCTCTAGCCAATGCAAACTCAGCAATGTAGAGATTGGAAGCAGAATCTCTCCTGGGGCTTCTGGTCTTTGCAGACTCAGACTTTGCTACCTGTTCCATGGGTGGATTTTTAGCCAGGGAAGACTTGGACATTTAATATAATTTTTGCAGAAGAGAAGGTAGGAAAGGTATGAAAACAAATCAGCATAGAAGAGGGATAGGACACTTGCATAGTGAGGGTGTCCAGATCCAGCTTGGAGGGAATTAGCACAAATCCAATAAAAACCGCATAATTTATGTGCATGTATTTTTTTAAACCTCCTTTAAGTTCCTTTCTTGCAAGTAAAACAAAATTCTGTTCTTCAATCACTTTTCAAGAGGTGAAGAGGACAGCACTGCTTTATTACCATATACCCAAGCCCCTGGAGAAGCACATGGCCCACTTTGTCTAAACAAAGAGAAATTATGTACTGATCCCACGAATCATAATTCCCGCATTCACCTTGTTAATTTAAAGTAGGAATTGGGGTATAAACTGAAAGGATGTTGGTCTGGGAAAAGGAGAGTAAAGACCTAGCTTTATGTTGGCCCACCTGCTAGATCCTGATGAATCCCAGAGATAGCCCAGGCCTGGAGATGAGGGCAGGTTCTGGCAGTAGAGACAACATGCCCATTCAGTAAACATCTCACTGTGATGCCCACACTCTGATTCAGGCATGACAAGGAGTCCCACCAGAATGATTGTACAGTATCTCCTGAGGGGCCACTTCTGCTGGGGTTGGGGCAGCGTGGCATCTTGTTGGGATTCTGCAAGGAGAGTCAGACTGGCAGGAGGAAGTGCTCAGCCCATAATTACAGTGAGTACAGTCATTTCTCTTATAATGAGGTATACATGTGCCCAAAAATAATTGCTGCAGAATGGAATTTTGCACTCCAAAAATAACAGGGCTTATGGGAAAAATGGAGTTGGGCAGAAAACTCAAACCTTGTACATCTTGTAATACTGAAAAACAGCTACCCTAATTTAAACATCATAAACTCCTAATAAAGGAATACTACAGTAAATATAGGTGGTGACTTGAATTAAGTACCCCAGTTTCGACACATTCTTAGTCTTGATCTGCATTCCTGTGGTTGTGAACCCATTGTAAATAGAATCTCTTGGAGATGTAATTTCAGTTAAGGTGTGGCCCAACTGAATGAGGTGGGCCTTAGTCCAGATTCCTGGAGTTCTTAGAGAGCCACAGGGAGGAGCCCGAAGCCAGAAGCCAATGGAACTTGGAAGAGAAAGGAGAGGACATGGCCACGTGACAGGAGCCAAGGAACCCAAGGATTGCCAGCTAGCCAGAACACTACCAACCCTGAGAAGAAACTAGCATTCTAGCCTCTGAAATTGTGAGAAAATAAATTCCTGTTGTTTAAGCCAAACTAGGGTGTGATATTTGTCATAGCAGCCTGACAAAACAAGACTATACACATATATTCTTATCTTGTGTATATAACTTATTCTAGTGAAGGGCTTGTGACTTTTGAGCTATGAGGACTAGGTGGCAGGAAGATCATAGTTTTTCAAATGAAATGGGTCACTAGAGGTGGATGGCTGTGACTTATTGTCCTGTTTCTCTTTCCCTCTAAACTGGCTTAAAATATAAATCCAGTTTTCATTGTTTTTATTAATTGCCTTCTCTTGTAAAGTAACTGCATGGCTCCAAATGAAATCAGATGATGCCAAATGCTCTCAGACTGCCTTAGGTTTGTAGTTACCTTCAACCCACTTCTATGCACTGAAGAGTGAGTGCTTGTTACTTCTTGGGAAAGCAGATGATCACGGGATGTTGCTTTTATATTCAGTATTGCTTCTAATGGCCACCAATGTGGGCTACATTAGATAGACTGGCTACTGCAACATCACATGTTCTCTTGACTTTTCTTTTGCTACTTACATTCATATAACTCATGTGTTCCTGAGAAAGTACATAAAGTTGGAACACAGCAGGATAAACATGAAGGACAATGAACTTGAGTAAAGTGGGGAAGAGAGATGAGGTCTGTGTTTTGCATATTCTTCTACAGGTCATTATGCTCAGGTGGATGGTGTTTCTCACACGTCCTAGCATTACATAATAGTGCAACCAACACAGTCACCTTGTGGAAATTTGCATATGAGTAAATATAGTTTTGGCGATTTGATTCCTTATTTATCTGCCACATATGAACAAATTTGCACTTTACAGACACATACAGCAACAGAAGATATATATCAGCTTTCTTGTCCTTCCCAAACAATTCTTGGAATAATTAGGTTTCTTGCTTTTTCTGTTAGAATCCTTATACTTTTAAAAAGTTCCCTTCAGTTTCTTCTAGTTATTTAATTTTGATAGGAGCTGCTATTATAGTGGTTCAGCTTGGTCTTCCTCCCGCAGGTTGCTGAGTGAGTAGTGATTTGTATTTGGCTACTTGTGGTTGTGTTCCCTCAGGATATGCATAGGTCAAGTTCTTAATGTCTCAAGCAATGGCAAATGGGCAGGCAGTGGAAGGTGTAGAAGTTTCTGCTTCTGAGGGCCACTAAGAGCAAAAGCCCTTCTGCTGCTTTTCTCTGGATGCAAAATGTAGTTATCTCACAACAGCGAGTAGGTGGAATTCTGTCCACTAAAATAGATCATTTAGGTCTACATAGGTCAACATTAGCAGGAACTCCCTTCTACTCCCACCCCTCAAAAGGGGCAACCTCCCACTGAGTGCATTCTTAGGTTTATGGTGACAACTTAATATTTTTATAGAGCAAGTTCTAACATCTCATCTCTCAAATCCTGAAGTTCTATTAGAAACAAGAGCCTTTCTTCATTGATCCACCCATCATCCAACACTTGTGTGCCAGGCACCATTCTACATGCTTGGGATATACCAGACAAAGATTCCTATTCGTTAAAGTTGCTACATTAGGAACTGGGACATTACTTCATATTTGTTCACGAACCTATTATCACCACACCAAAAGCAGGGGGTAGGGCTCTTTTTTAGTCTAATATTTTTTAATGTAATTGACACTTATGATTGATAGTTGCCAACCTGTACTGGGTTATGTTTATTATAAACTTGTGGTACATAAACATAATACTTGCCTTTTCTTATCTAGCAGTGGTTAAGTCTATGGGCTTTGGAGTCAGGCTTCAAATTCCAATTCTACTGCTCTGCAACTCTGCAACCTTGGGCATATAACTTACTGCTGCCTGTGTGCCCATTTTTAAATGGGGAGGACAAAAGTCCTTGAATTAATAATATAAAAAGAATTATAAAAGAATTAATTTATTAAAATTAGTGTGATGGGCACATAGTGGGTACTTACTAGCAATAACTCATATTTAAGCTATTTTTCCTTTAACATGCTTATATCATGCCTTATACATAGTTATAGCAACACCTCAGATACCCAGTTGCACTTATTTACAAGTCTCTCTACAGCTCTCTCCCAACCCCCACTACACTGTATGTGTGGAGGAGGAGGTATTGTGGGGGAAGGCGCCATGGGTGATGTTTTCCCAAGGCCTCGCACTGGGTCTGGCATATAGCAGGTATTCAGCTTATGTTTGCTGAATGGATGGGAAAGGTTATCTGAAACTCACTTAGTGATTGATTAGAGCAAGAGAAGAAAAAAACACATCCACCATAAAATGTCCAAATGCAGTATGGCTTGGCATTTTTTACTTCCCAGGGGAGATTTTGCCAGGATCCCAATCTAAGTGCCCAGCACAGAGGTGCGTAGGAGCCAACACAACAGGTATGGAGAAACAATGTAGAGTCTGCAAATTGCACCACAAGTGGAGCAGTGACGTTTCTAGGGAGTAAATAGGCATTATTTTGTTATTTTGGTGTCATGGAGATCAAGAGACTATATGGGACACAGAAAAAGATGACAGCAATTTGTAAACACCTCAGGGCAAACCTTACCCTACTGAACTGGAAAGATGAATGTAGAAGGATGAGGGGTTAGAAAAAAAGAGCCACCAAGAGGAAAAGTGAGCTTGTTTTCCTAGGTGACAAGGACTGTGATCCAGAACTTGAGAAACTCTGCAAGGGTGAGCACTTGTTGGCAACTTACAATGGCACTGCTATCCCCAGGGTATGTCTTTTTTTAACACAGGCAACATTGAATAGTTAAATAAGTAAGCAATTTTATTCTTAACATCATTTATAACATTCACACTGGAATACATAATAAAACAATTCTGTAAAATAATATATTTTTATCGCAACTGCCTATGAATATCCCTTCCTGACCTTTTCCCACAGAATTTCAGCACCTGAAACAGGTGTTAATAGTTGTTAAAATGCTGCAGTTGCTTCATTCTGTCCTGTGGGTTAGGAGAAATTCATTAGGAAGGATGAATCATCTCATCGTTATCGTCTCCAATTTTTCTTTTCCTACAGCCGATAATCTTCAGGTCTGAAAAACAAAAACATTTATTTCCTCATGAATCATTATTTCAACTTCAGTGAAGGAAGATTATTTTTACAATTTAAAATGCATGAAACTGTTCATTGAGGGATACTCACAAACACTATACCAGAATTTTTTATTACACATACTAAATCAAATCATCATAAAGTAGAACCATTAAGTTACAGTTTCCCAAGTCATTCTGAGAACATAAATATAGGTCACCCTGTATCCAAGTGAGAATGTACTTAGAAGTTAGAATTCAAGTTAGAATTCTATTTCTATTATGGTTTGAAAATCTCTTTCATAAAGCCCTTCTTACAGAAAGGATTAGGCTTTAAAACATTTACAATCCATATATGAATTTACCTTATAAAGGCAAATATGAATGAGCAATTTCTCTATTTACATTATGCTAAATGTAATTGCTAAATTTTTTTATAACACACAAAATAAATGTCTAAACACCAACCCTTTGATATTTTATTTACATACGTATACATCTTTTCCTTATATATGCTTTTGTAAGATTAATCATATCTGAAAGTGGCTTCCAGTAATAAATTAAAACAAAGCCAATTTTCAGGGAAATGTTAAATCTAACAAAAGAGAAAAGGAAAGTATAAAAGGCAAACTTTTAAAAAGTGTCTTATCTTTTAAATAGTGCATTTGTAGATGTTGGGCTCAAATGGAATTTACTGTGGTAACAACTAAACTAAATGGATATTTCTGAAACAACTGTAAAAATATTTGATAGTTTTAGTTCCTTTAAAAAGTAGATGAACTCTGTTTGCCCTGAAACAACTTATCTAGTCCTTTTACAGTTACAATTGTTTTCTTGAGTACTCACAAGATACCAGATAGCCCAGCTGTGAAAACCAATAGTGTAGTAGCTGAGCAAATGAACTTTATTACAATTTAAAATTGTTTATTATTTAATTCTGAGGAACACAAGGACAGATCTGGGAAGCCAGCCAAATATGTTTTACCATATCTGCCATTGATAACAACAAGAGATACTGCAAAATTTTGTCACTGCGTTTTTGAAATCTCTTTCCAAATGTAAAAACTGCCTTCAAAGGCTAGGAAATGATAGTTTGATATGACAGCCAAAAGCTGCACCAAAGTGCACTCTTTTAACCTTTGATATCTGACTCAATACAATGAAAGCAGTTCCTAGTCAAGAGATACTAGTGCCTTTTAAGAAACAATCTATTCTCCTGTCCAGCTGGCTGATACAATTACAAAAGGGGCAGTGGTGATGTGATTAGAAAGAAATCTTCTAAATTAATGTCTCACAAGAAGACTCTGCAACTCCACTCAATAAATTAAATCTGTTCAGTCGCCTCTAGTTGTTTCCATACCAAAGGTTAATTCTTAAAGTAAAACTGAGATGACAATACTATCTAAAAGTGAAATTTGGAAGTACAACTGGAAATGTGTGTGAAAGATGTGATCTGCCACGTAAGGGAACTGACCTGAAGGCAACAAGGGACTAATGAAGTGCCAATTTGTTTCAAAAGAAATTTTTGGTTGTTTTTGGAGTCAATGAAGAGGATGAAGATGAGAGCCTCTGTTAGGGCTGTGGCAGTGAAGAGGAAGAAGAAAGGACAGGTTCAAGACTTAGGAATACTGGGGGCTAGGAAGGGAGGAAAAAAAGGAAAAGAACCAAGGAGAGGATGGAAGAAGGAACGATTGGAAAATGATGATTCAAGGACAACTACTAATTTTCAGCTTGAAGAACTCAATGAACTGCAATGCTATTTTTTGGGACAGAGAATACAGGAAGAGAGACAGATTCTGAAGACAAAGATCTTGATTTTGAAAATGATGAAACCTGGACATGGAAGGCAGCTAGAAACTAAGGTTTGGAGTTCAGGAGATTTGAGGCCAAGAAGAATAAATCTAATTCTCTAAGATAGAATCCTTCTTTCCTATCCTACTTTCACCTATCAAGTGGCCCTGCTTAAAAATCTTCAATGGCCCTCCATTGCTTTGTCAAAGTCCAAACACTTCAGAATTCAATATATGAACCTCCAATGTGTGGCCCCAGCTAATCTTTCTGAGTCATTCTTTTACATCCTATCTTTCTACATTCTGGTCCTACTATAGTATTTGCTATTCTCCAGATAAAAACTTTCACACTTTTGGCCTTGAGATTTCCTCTGCTTGGAATGTCTCTTATCTTTCCTGTCTGGTGAACTTGACTAATCCTTCAAAATCGAACTGAAAGGTCTGGGAAGCCTGGCACAACTCTTCCTTTCTAACTTACGCAGGGCTCCTTTTTCTGGGATTGCCAGCAAATGTCATGCAGATATTATAGTGTTTCTCAAATTATACTGACTCTTACTTTTATGCAAATAAATTTTGTTATGTATGTAAATCACATGTGTTGAGTGCTTATTAGGTGCCACAAAGTATAGCAACTACCTCACATGCATTATCTCATTTTATCCACATACATACTTTGTGAGAAAGATAGCTATTCCTCCCATTTCACAGGTGACAAAACAGGCTCAGAAGAGCTGAGTAACTTGTCCTAGGATACACAACGAGGGAAGTAGATGGTAGGGATTTGAGTGCAGACTGATTTCAGAACCTGCAAGCACCATTTTATTTCATGTGACTCCTATCAGGCTGTAGGTTCCTTTGAAAGCAGGATCCCAATAGCATTGATCTTATACTGCCAGCAACTAGTACAGGGCCTAGCACACAGTGCATGCGTGGTGAGATATTTGTTATTAGATTATAATGCCTGCCTTGAAAATGCCATTTTGTTTGCAAGCTTATCCTTTTTCTCCTAGTAGTATATAATAAGGAGCTTTTGCAGATAATCAATTTGATCCCAAGAGAAAAAAAATAGTATCATGACCAAGAAATCACTTACTTTAGATGCTGGCATAGCTAGAAACATCAACTCATACTGGAGGCAATTAATGATAGTATACAGCTTCAGAAAGTACCCCAGTAGGGAAAAAAAGTAAGGGTTTTTTTACTCTAAAAGTAAGGGTTTCTTATTTCTCGCTCACACACACAAATGAAAGCAGGAACACATGCCACTCATTTGTTTTGCCTGCTCTCTTACACTAAAACAAGAGAATCTAGGATAATATAAAAAACAGGAAGGGAAGGCTATTCAACTCAGTGCTTCTCAAACTTCAGTGGGCAACCATATCACGGGGGCTCTTGTTAACAGTGCAGATTCTGATTCAGTTAGGCTGTGGGGAGGCATTTGTAACAGGTTTTGGTATGATGTGATGCTGGTCCACAGACCAACACTGCATAGCAAGGGCTTACTTCAGACAGAGCTATTCATGTAACAGAGGAGACAAACATTTGAAGCCGTTAAAAGCAAAAGAAGCACCTTCAGTATGAAATTTCTAAAATTATGCTGTGTCTAACAGAAAGTAACAATTCCCTCCTCAGCTAGAGAAGACTCCATTTGATAAACAGTATCTTTCCTGACACTTTATCTACCAGTGCACTTTACTAACAGGCAGATTTATGCTTTTCTGATACAATAATAATTAACTTTCAATGATGACAACCTGTAATGCAGCTAAAATTTCTTTGGTATCTATCATCAAAGAAAGATTAAATTGTAGCCCATGAAGCTTTAGTATTGACCAGTGCACTTTACTAACAGGCAGATTTATGCTTTTCTGATACATAATAATTAACTTTCAATGATGACAACCTGTAATGCAGCTAAAATTTCTTTGGTATCTATCATCAAAGAAAGATTAAATTGTAGCCCATGAAGTTTTAGTATTGAGTATATGTCACTATATTTAAGTTCTTTAAAAACTGGTAACCGATACTGGCAACACTGTATTAATCAGAATGAAATTCTCAAATTATATCACTTACACATTTATCCTATTTTATGTTTTGATTTAGCTAGTCTCCTCATTAGATAAAATAGATTTTAAAAGCAAGAAACTTGGTATTTAGTATATTGTTTTTCATACTATGTATGTTTAACTGCTGTTTGAAATGGATTAACCTTTTGCCAAAAGAAATGATGGGTGAATTTATATTCTATATTTGCATCACTTCTTTGTCACTGTTTCACTGGAAATAACAAATTATGAAGGTTTAAAAATAAATATAATATTATAAAAGATTAATATATTTGTAAATAATAACACTATTCTAGAATAGTCTCAAGAACTTTTGGAAAGACGTATCAAATGTTGCTACAGTAAGCTAATACTTATTAATTTTTATGTTTTTTTTTCCACAAAAATTATAAAAACCTACTCCTTGATAATTATAAATTATATTTTAACAAAATTACTATGATCCTTTCTTTAGACTTATAACAGAGAGTATCCAAAAATGGATATATCAGAGTTGCACCAAAGCATGAAAACTTTAGGAAAATTTTCTATTTTAGTTGTAGTTATTAAAATAAGTAACCTTTAAGTAAGTGGCAATGACCAAATGTGAATTAACCATACCTCATGAATTAAAAGTCAATTCCACTTTCAGGGATGAACTCATTCCATTCATTCATTCACTCAATAAATATTTATGGAGTATCAGGTCCTGCTTTGGGCACTGAGAATACTATAGCAAGCAAGAGAAAATTCTTGTCTTTATTAGCATTTTCTAATAGGGCGGTATGTATACAATTTGACTTTCAAGTAAAAGCTAAAAGTTTTAAGCTTTTATATATGTGTTAAGGATAAACTTGTAGATTAATGAATCTTGAAGGAATTAGCCAACATAAGGCTTGTTCTAATTCCCTTTCTAAACTGTGTTCATAGCTTTTAAATGTTCTGTAGCAACAGTCTATTTCGTAAATATTTGCCACCAGCAGAAAACTGCTTTTAGACAATATAGCTTTAAGAAATAACTTTACTACTCCCCCACACCCCTCCCATTTTTTTTTCTGAATGAGGAAACAAAATTTACAAAAGATTTGGTGGAGCTACAGAAAGTATTTAATGGGGCTTGTGATTGCTTAAAAAGAGAATCACACTACATCCCACATAATTCTCAACTTCCTATAGCAAATCCCTTACCACAAATGTCCCTGTGCCAAACACTGACTGCTACTCATTAAAATGAAAGAAGCAAAATACTGCCATTCATTAAAACAAAATGAGCATATCTCAAAAGCACAGAGACTCAAATTCATACTATAGAAATGACAGAGGTTGGCATACTTATATTATCTTGAAAATGGGGCCATTTCTATAAAATAATTTACCTTTTGCCTTCAAAAATTTAATTCTGGAGATTTTAGTTTTCACTGATATATGATGGGAAAAATATGTTTGGTTTGTGAAGAGAATGAAAGATAAAGCTGCAAAGCAGGCCATAGCTCAATTAAAGACACTTACATTATTTGTCCCATTAAGAAAATTTATTTTATTAAGTAGAAAATAATTCAAATTTCAGGCTTGAATCCATGGAATTGTATAGAACATAAGTAAAATAAATTTTTTAAAGTTTTGACTGTCCTTTAGGTGCTTTTCCCCCCACTCCTAAATTCCTTAATAGTATTTCCTTAGTATAATGCTTATTCCAACAAAACATTTAAAAGACTAAAATAAAATTTGGATGGTGAACTAATTTTACAAATACAAAAGGTCTGTTTGAGTTTTAAATCATTTCCATTGTGCAGATGGAATTATTTAGAATAAACCATTCCAGGATATCTGATGACCTCATATATTCCTTCAATTCAAGATGTTAGCTGTATAACATAAGAGTATGACAGAGTAATGGCAACTTTACCCACTTCCCTAGCACCATACCACCATCCTGATCAGAAATAGCTCAACAGTTTTTAAAAACTAAACTTCTAAGGTTGTTTATAATTTTTAAAATGAAATGACTGTTTTTTCAATTAAAACAAACAGGAAGTGCTATTAGATTCAATGATCACTTTTAAGTTATAATCTATATTGGCTAGAACTATAAATGATTTAGTTTTAGTTGTTTAAATAGAGGTTGCTTTTATTTTAACAACCAGTCCTGATCTGTTCGGATCCCAAAGAACAGTACAGTTTAGAATGCCTAAGTGGAGCTAAACTCAGCTCTGGAAATACTGAGGTTTATGGTTTAAGCCAATACTGAGCTGGTTGAAATGGGTGGGAAACTTGGAAAGCAACCTTGTTCCTCAAGTCCAGCTAATAAATTCTGTCTGTGAAGAGTAGAAAATTAAGTTAAATCTTGTAGGAAAATGCCACACGACTAGACTAACATAGAATTATGGAAAATTCTGAGGATGTCCAGATCTCATCCAGCTCCTTATGGGATTCAAAAAGGTAAAAATGCTGCCTCATTGTCTTTAATTAAGTCTCTGCTCTGAAGCATATTTTTAAAAGGCATTGGTAAAAATAACTTTTTTTTTTCTGGGCATAAATTTAACTAGAATTGTAAATATTTAGGATTAATAACTTTCATTTCAGAGAGCATGCACTAAGCTTAAATCCTTACTCTCTCCTATAGCTATGGACTCAACACAATATTCACTAAAACCCTTTTCCTTGCTAATGTTCCCAGCATCTGGAATCCTGTTTTCCTTTTACAGAGCTGGATAGCCTACAATTAAACTTTCTAAACCCAAACTCACTTTCAGGAAAGACAATTCCAGGGCCTATCATGGCTGTCCTGATACCTCCTTAACCTTTACCCTTACCACCCTGTCTCATTTGCAGGTACACTTCTAATAATACACTCTGTAAAAAGTGTTTCTTATACACCAGAAACATGGGTTTTCATTATAAACATGTTTGCAAACATTCACTGATGCTGAAACTTTCCACACTTAGTTTCTCTACAAAGGCAAGGGTTTTACTTAAAATAAGGTATTATTAACTAATGAATAAAAAATATATTTTTGTTTTGTTTTGTTTGATGAATGCTACAGCACTCTACAGATAATACAAAGTGATTCAAGTTGAAATTTTCCACAAACCTAGTTTTTTTTAAAGAAAAATTCTCCCATAGAATTTTGTAAAAATGAAAATTAAAAAACAGGTATGTTCCAAGCTTCATTTTTAGCCTATCATAATGAAAATTTCCCACTACAGTGACAGAATTATAATTGCCATCATTGTTGTGGTTTTGTAATGTAGTGGCAAAACTGCTAATATGGAAATAATTACTGATAGCATTAAAATAAGTTGATCATTTGAAAGTCACAATCCTAGGCAACTGAACTATGAAGAAAGGATAGTACTTTCTCTCTTTCCTTTAAAGAAAAAAGAATAACAAATTCTAAATGCAATCACTATTTTTTAAAATTTTTTATTTTTTAGGTGGTACCAGGGATTAAACCCAGGACCTCATACAGGAGAAGCTGGTGCTCAACCACTGAGCTACATCAGCTCCCCAACAATCACTATTTGCACATGGCAAACACACATCTAACTTTGTACTACCCAGAAACCAAAAAAACCCAAAACTTCATAACATATTCTCACCCAAGTTATGCATCCATGAGATGTAAAAAAATACTAACACAAAAGTATACCCACCAATTTAAGAAGTGAGATGTAGAGGCAAGACTACTCATATGGGAAAATGGATTTTAGTAACAGAATTTTAAAAAAATATAGTTTCCTTATAAACATCAGGTTTATTCCTTCTCTTCCAAAGATATATCTTTTGAATTTTTCTAACTAAAGAACTAGCAAAAGAAAAAACTTAATATATACTGAAATTTGGGCTGAAAGAATATAACCTTTCTTAGAGAATTAAAAGAATTTAGATAAAATCCCAGCAACAGTAATACTTAATAATTAATAAAACAATTTTGCTAATCGCCTACTGGGTTCAAAGCTTAGTTTGATAATTGTTATTGGTGCTCTAAAGCTTTTACCCTCTAAATGAGAAGTTAATAAACGTACATTTAGATAAGAGTTAATAATAGTTACAATTACAAAATGTACATTTTAATATTACAAGCATATTTAAGTTTTATTGCTGGGGGGGAGGAGGGAGGAACCAAAGCAAGCTATTTTATGTCTATTTATTTATGATGCAATCCAGACACAACTGTTTCAGTCAAGTTTCTGCAGATTCACCACCATCAGGTCTATCTTTAATAAATTTCAGTTACTGCATTCCAAAGGAATATT
>PVKH010021353.1:0-14358 GCA_004027955.1 Chaetophractus vellerosus | reverse complement strand
AAGAGTGGGTTCTTAACAGCTGAGGCTAGAAGAAAGTTGCGTCTCTGGGGAGATCAAAAAGTGTAAGCTAGGAGCTGGAACTGGAAAGCCAACAAAATCTTCTTGGAGAGTCAAGAGAATTGAGAGAAGGAGATGACTCAGCTTGGACCTGGGGTAGAAACAAGTAAAGCTAAAACAAATAAAATACAGATTTCTAAAATGAACAGAAGGGTAGTGGATGTTGCTCAGTGGTTGAGCACCTGCTTTGCATGTACAAGGTCCTGGATACAGTCCCCGCTACCACAATTGGACAAAGAACAGTTGGAGTCAAGTATCCAGTATATCTGGATTCTTCTGGTAGCCCAGAGAGTCTCAAAACAAATTTTTACCTCTTATACTAGATATTGCCTAAATTAGCTTTTTGGATATCTGATAGAACTCTCGTTCTGCAAAAAGCAAAACATTTGATGAATCCTTCACTTGCCTCATTAGCAATTTCCTCTTTTAGAAGATCCAGGGAGCAATGATGAGGGGCATGTGATGGGGAGGGGGGGAGTGCTGATGAGCTCAAATTTTCAAAGGGCATGTACAGGAAGAGTGAATGGGACACACATAATCAAGATGGATGGCATGAAGACAAGCAAGGCCCTGTAAGAATTATGTCCAGGGATCTGGGGCCCTGAATCTCTAATACTTGTAAAAACTGCTAACAACAATAAAAAGGTATTCTTTAGTCTGCACAGAGCATAGGCCTGCTGCTTGGGGCTGGACACACAACAACAGATAAAAAATATAAAGCAACAAATGAAAACAAGAGGGCGAAGTCAAAATAGGATAATAATTTATTTACAAAGGAACTAAGATCAAAAGTGAGGGTGGCAACTAGGAGAATCACAAGGGATGGTATAGAAATCCTAGAGCAGCGGCAGCAGAGCTGTTACCACCCCTAGGCCAGAAGAGACCTGAGGAGAAAGTGGTCACCAGAACCTGGAAGGACAGAGAAGCAGAAACCTTCAGTAGAAGGACATAGCAACCTGAGGCCACCTAGCACGGATGGAGCCAGGAGCATAAATTTCTGACTTTCTTTCCTCCCTCCCTCCAGTCCTCTGCCAGGGCTCCCCAATAGCCAAACTCAGCTGGAATCCAGAGGACAAGGGAAGCCTTTAATGTAAATCAAACAGGGAAGCCTCCTAGGGCAGAGAGAAGAGTGGAAAGCGTAGAGAACCAATCTAGAAGGATCCACAGAAGATATCTGGCAAAGTACCTAAATGATTTTTTTTTGCTTCTAAACCACCACATAAAGTGAGCCCTAAGTCTTGACTCTCCTTCTGTTTTCCTTGGCTATCACTTAGATCTGAGCCAATACAGACAGTATAACTCTCCTCCAATTCTGAAAGATTCTTGCTACCAAATGCCTGCTTTGTGTATTGCTGCAATGGAACAATGTTGTAGACCTCTCTAGGTTTTTGTGGGGTAGGAACAATTGCATACCTAATGACTTCGAGGTTTATATCAAAGACAGCTGACACCAAAGATTCATGTTTTCTTTCCATTATGTAGCCTTGAAAACTGGGAAGCAGCTGCTGAGCCAGGGACTGCATTTCCCAGCACTACTTTCTTCAGGAGGGGGATCATGTGACTAGTTTGACCAATGGAAAGAGAGCAAAAGTAATGTAAGTCTACTGAGCCAAGATGGTAAAGTATCTGATATGACCTCATGCTCCCTCCCCTTTCCACAGCCATGTGTGAAGATGGTGATGTGAGTGGAAGGACCTTGTGAAGGAAAGCCACTCGCTCCTGACCAAGAACAAACACATTGTGAAAG
This sequence comes from Chaetophractus vellerosus, assembly GCA_004027955.1. Classification (NCBI taxonomy): domain Eukaryota; kingdom Metazoa; phylum Chordata; class Mammalia; order Cingulata; family Chlamyphoridae; genus Chaetophractus; species Chaetophractus vellerosus. The sequence goes on along the minus strand of PVKH010021353.1, from coordinate 12,554 downwards.
TGAGAAATAAACATTTATTGTATTAGGAGTTTTTGGTTCTTTGTCATAGCAGTTAGCCCATCCTGGCTAATGTAAGGCCCTTTACTCTGTAGCTACTTCTTATAATCCTACTTTCCTATTTCTTTAGCCTTGGCTTCAAATTATAGTAGCTGTAATAAAAGATAGGGGTAAAAAATTGTCTACTAGCTGCCTCATTAAGATTTCACTGTTTAACCATTTTGTGTAGGAAACATCTTGCTTTGATGTTTTTGTTGTTAAAAGGCATGCAAATTATTTTCTTTTGGTCAAATTGCAGTTTGAGGCAGTTCTGGAATCAGAAAGAATACGGTGTTTGGAGGATTTGAGTCCAAGTTCAACTGCTCACTTAAGCTGGGTGACTTTGGGCAGATCCCATCAGTTCTCTTCTCTGTCAAACAAGGATATTAAAAATGCTTCCCTCTCAGGGTTGTTGTGAGGATCAAATAAGATAAGGGATGTGGAAACACTTTGTTCACTGTAAAGCTTTAGACAAAATTAGTTCTCATCTCCAGTAAAAGGGAGTCAGGTTGCATTTGCGTTTTGAGATCGCTCAATGGCCATGGTGTTGTCATATTAATCCTCCTCCTCTTTTCTCTCAGATGGTCAAGTTCTCTTCCTTCTAGTCTCTGTCTCCTCTGTTACCAAGAAAGCAGTTCTCTTTATTGTTTGGAATTCTTCGCAGTTTGAGTTTTCCCCAAGGAAGAATGATTTTTTAAAAAAAAGGATCCAAAAACAAATTAATAGAAATAACTTCTGCATATTTTAGGGCCATGGTTTACAGTAAAGCCCATTCTTTGCCCTGGGCTGTAGTTTCACATTGAAGTTGTTGAATTTCTCATATGCATCCAAAAAATAATAATAATATCCAAATGCCATGTTTATTATTCCAAAACAATCAAGTTATAAAATGTATAGCTTTTTGTTGTTTTAAATTTCCTCTGTATTTATAAGTGGAATTTTAAAAATTGCTGGCTTTTTTACTCAAGACATAAATAATGGTCTAGTTCAATCCTCTTGTTTTATGAATGAGGAAACAGAAGCCCAGAGATATTTCATGACCCAGTTTAAGCATCACCTCCTCCATAAAGCTTTCCCTGACTTTCTCCTCTCCCTCACAGGCTGAGCAATACCATTCCACTATCCAGAACTTGTTAGTGATAGACAGAAACAGATTTTGAACTCATAGAAAGGAACCAAGTCTTTTCTGCATTCAGGATCCACTGACTTCCATTGAAATCCTCAGCAATTTTCTGCTTCTGTCTCCTTAGCCACAATTGTGTCACAATGTCACCTCTAGCTGCAAGGGAGGCTGGAAAAGAGAGTATTTAGCTGAGCACATCACATCCCCAAACAAAATCAGGATTCTGTGAGCGAAGAAGAAGGCAGGATAGATATTGACTGGCCACTTACAGTATCTGCTGTAGCCTGTGACATAGTAGTTGCTCTGTAAATATTGGTAGACTAAATTGAGTGCCAAGGATTCAAGGTTGAATGACTAAACTGTCCAAGGTCACACTAGTGGTAGAAATCGAGCTAGGACTTAGGTGTGCTGAGTTCCAGTCCAAAGCTCTTTCTCCTACCTCAAATCATAAATCTATAGTGTATTTGGGTCTTTATTCCTTTCAAGAATCACCTCTTCAGTATCTGAAATCCTTTAAAAAATACGTAATCAATCCTACTGGGGGTTTTCTCTCCAATTCTTCCGTACTGTTTACCCAAATACCTTAATAATAGGAGTGTGACATTGATGAGAATCTAATAAATGTAAGAGAGTGGGAGTTTTTGTAGGGTTTTCCCCTTTTTTTGACTTGACTTACTTTCAGGCTCAAATTTCTTATGACATGTAACTCTATTTCTTCGAACACGACAGAGTTATTAATAACTTGCCCTGCTGAATAAATCAGAGACCCTGAAGAAGTGTAGAGTAAGCATTTGTTATGTACATATGGGATTTACCAGATTTCCACATTTGAAGGTCTAATATTAGGATTCACACATTGTGCAAGGCACTGCAAAACAAAAGACATTTCCCATCCTCTCGACTTTGAAAATAGGGTCTACTTTGCATGCAAACAATTCTGTGTGAGTATAGTGATTTTGAATAAATCACCAAGAAACAGAGTTTCAGTAAACTAGAAGGAACACATTTCCAGGATAATTTCAAAAGCAGAAAATAAAATTAGGTACAAGGATTTATATGGAACAGTGAATCAGGGCTTAGACTGCACTTTTATATTGAGGCCTGCTTGTAATTAACTGTGCACCCTTATGGACACCTTTAGCATTTGAGGGCTCCAGTTCTGTCACCTGTAAGAAGAGAGGGTTGAGCTAGGTGATCTCCTAGGCCCTATCCATGTCTAAATTCTGTGATTCCATTTATTAAGCATTGCGACTGAGAAAGATAATTGGTGGAGTTACATGATGTCCAAATCCTGAAAAGGGCATGCTAACCTTTTGTCAGTGTTACCCTTTGATTTAAGGCTGATAATTTTTTTTAATTTACTCATCCTATAATTGTTATCATATTGGCATATCGCCATTTGTTTGCTTACATATTTTACATTTTAGTATTTTACCACTTGTTTGTATTTTACTTGTAATTATCAGGAATACACTGTTTTGAACTCTACTCTTTTCACTTAACATTTATCATATCTATTTGTCCATATTTCCACAGAGTCTTCAGAATTATGGTTTTATTTTGGTGCACATTATTCCATTTGGTTGATATACCCCAAATATGGAGTTATTCCAGACTTCTCCCTTCCTTTCACACTCTACATCCAATTTCTCAGCAAATCCTGGTAGCTCTTCCTTCTGATAATATCCAGAATCCAACCACTTCTCACCATTGCAACCATCCTACTCCAAGCTGCCATTATCCGCCTGGTTCATTTCGTGGTCTTCTGGCTAGCATCTCTGCTTCCACCCTGGCCTCCTGAGGTATGTATTTCAGACACTGCATCTGGAGAAATCCTTTCAAAACATTGTCATATTTTGCCCTTTTTCTTCTCGAAACTCCCAAAGCCTTCCCATCTCACTCAGCAATCTGGGTCCTTACTAGAGCATTAAGATCCTCCATGATCTGGTTTCCCTTACACTTCTTTGACCTCCCCTTGCTCACTCTACTCCAACCATACTTGCCTCCTTGTTGCTCTTGCCAAGCATGCTCCTATCGCAAAGTCTTTGCAATTTCTACAACCTCTGTCCAGAATGATGATCCCCAAGATATCCTCATGGCTCTCTCTCATTATTTTCAGGTCTCTGTTCAGAAGTTATATCTAAATCTTTTAATTTTTTATGGCACTTATCACTCCCTGACATATTATTTGTTTATCACCTTCCAAGACCCCACACCACCATCATCCACCAGAATGGAAGCTCCATGATGGCAGGGACTTAGTTTTGGTCACTGCTGTATCACCATGCCTAGAAGAGTCAGTAGTTAATAAACATTTGTTTAAGGAGTGAATTAAATCATTTGATAAATGTTGACTTCAGGTTATAGGTTTTGTGATAGAAAACTCAGTGGAGAGTGTCAGGAAGTGAGGCAAGAAAGGCAAATAGGATCTTATCACAAGGATCTCTGTGTGTGTGCCATGCTGAAGCTTTGGGCTTCATTTTGGCTAATTGGGAGCCATATAAAGGTTTTAATCAGGGAAATGACCAAATAATATTTCCATTGAACGAGGAAACTCTGTAAGTAATGGGAATAATGCATTGGAGATGGAAGATACCAAAGGCAGTGAGGGGGCTATTGCAAAGTCCATGAGAGGGCCAATGAAAGCCTGAGACTGAGAAATAGGTGGGGAAATGGTTAGAAGGGGACAGATTTCACAATTAGAAAAGAAATTAGAACCAGCAGGATTTTGAGATCCATTGGTTGTGGGGAGTAAAAATAAGGAAAAAGATGACTTCCAAGTTTCCAGTTGCACATCTGGAGTGGGAGGGAATGCCCTCAATGGAAGAAGGTGGAGGTGGAATGTATTTGAGGGGAAAGATGATGAACTCAGTTTTGAACTTAAGTTAGAATTATCTGAGTCTTCCAAATGGAGATGCCCAGTAAGCCTTTGAATTTATAAATTCAGGATTTCAAGAGAAAAGTTCCAGCTGGAAATACAGATTTGGCATCATTAGTATACAGTCATTGAAATGACTGAATCACTTGAGAAGTATGTCAGAGAAAGAAGAGAAAAGGGGTTTGGGGTAGAACCCTGGAATCAGAAAGGGAAGAAGTGTCTTCACAGAGAGACAATGAAGAAAGAGTTGAAAGAGAACAAGGAGCCACAGGGAGTTCGCAGTTTTAAGACAGAGGGGGTGGACACTGGTGTCAAAAGCTACAAGATATTCAAGAAGATAAATACTGAAATGGATCCCTCTGCAATTGGGAAGGTCAGTGGAGACCTTGATAGAGGAACTCCAGGGAAATGGTAAGTTTAAAAACCAAGTTTCAGTGAAACCATTAAAAAGGGCAGAGAAGTTAAAGGCATGGGTAGGAATTTGAGGAGAAAATTACAATGTCCTTTTTTTTTTTTCATCTATATTTCAGACCCTTGATCTGGCTGAGGAATGCCAATCAGATGAGGGCAAACTACTTAATTTTTGTTCACAATCTAAAGGTGCAAAGTGCATTAACACATGTCCACATAATTAGCTCTGTAAAATAAAACAAAACAGGTAACTGCTTTAAAAGAAATCTTATCTATGGTAGAGACATTATCTACCTTTTTCATCAGTAGAAGAACTCTGATTTTATTCAAGGCAGCAACACGTTCAGCTAAAAGTCTACTTTTCCCAGCCTACCTTGTAGTTAGGGAGGTGTAAGTTGTAGTCTTGGGTGTGGCTTTCAAGAGAGCTCCTCAAAGAAAGTTGGCACTGCAGGTTGGGGCCTCCCTTTTGTCCCTTGCCCTTTCTCTTCCTTTCTGGAGAGAGGATGTGATGGCTGGACTTCCAGTAGTCATATTGGGACCATGGAGCTATTTTGAGGATGAAGGTTACACATGCCAAGGATGGCAGAGCAGCAAATATGCCACCATAAATATGACACCATCAGAGAGATACCATGCCTTTTCTGGATTGTTCACCTATAGGCTGCTTATATTTTAAAGGTAAATCCCTACTTAATTATATTTAGGTTTCTGCTATTAGTGGCTTGACATAATTCCTAATGCTGTATCACATTATGCACCTGACTTTAAATTACTATTCTGTTCAAACCTGCCTTCTACTAAAGTACTGCAATATGGAGAACACTGTAGTCAGCTGCTTGAAAAATATACCCACCTGGTTGCCAATGCCTAAAATTGCTGGAAAAGTGGCCAAAGTCTTGTTTTACCACTCAGAATAAGGTTTAAGATGCAAATACCCTTGAGAGAGGTGTCTCATGGACCAAAATTCTCAGCCTGTCCTGGGATTTGATCAGGAGCATGATACGGACAACTACCTGGGGAAAAGGTGGTATCAAAGGGGAGGCTCTCACAATGGCCCTAGGGCCCTAGGGCCTAGACAGTATCTTTCAACAGCTTCATAAGTTGGTCTTAGGGTTGGTCCATGTGATGGACTTTCTTATCATTTAACTTGCAAGCAATAGTGAAAAACTGTTATTTATAAAGCGCTAATTCTGTACCATGTACTTTACTTACATTATCTCGCTTAATCCTTACAATGTCCCTATGTGATTAAGTGATGTTATCAGCCCCATTTTAGATGAGGAAACTGAGGCACAGAGAGATTAAGTAAATGGGAGACCTGAAATTTGAATCAAGGTCTACCTCATTCCATAGCCTTAGCTATAACTAATGGTAGCTTTAAAAAATAATTTAGTGGCCAACCTGTATTAACTACTGAGAATGTGCCAAGCAGTTTGTGTATATTGACTTTAACAACCCCAGGAGATAATACTATTCACTTTTCCCTTTTATAGATGAGGAAACTGAGGCAAAGAGAGGCTAAATAACTTGCCCATGGTCCACATAGCTAGAAAGTAAGAGACCAGGAATTTGAACCCAAAGTTGTCTCACTCCAGAATTAATAAATATTCATGTCCTCTCAATTTTTAATACACTAAAAAGCCAGAAAATAAGTGATGCCATGCAATACATCTTATTTATTCAATGCTCTACTCGCTGTTGGAAGCAAACACTAAGGTCCAGTTACTCATGTGGGGATTAATGACACACATTGACATTAGGTAGTGATTCCAGTTCTTTATATTTTGCAAACTTGGAAGCATAGAAGTCGCATGACTTAATCAAAATACAGTAAAGAAATGGAAAGAATGGCCCTAGGAAAAAGCGACCCCATGCCTTCATTCTAGTGGGCACCATCTGATCTTAGTCCTCATGGTTTAGTGGTGAGATGAAAGATGGAGCTTGGTTTAGTTTCCTACGCTTGTCATAACAAATTACCATCATTGGCGTAAAACAACAGATATGTATTCTCTGGAGGCTAGAAGTCCAAAATCAAGGTGTCCATAGGGCCATGCTCTCTGAAGGCTCCAGGGGAGGCTCCTTCCTTGCCTCTTCCCAGCAGTCCTTGGCGTTCCTCAGCTTGTAGCTGCATTACTCCACTCTCTGCCTCTGTGATCACATGCCCGTTCTCCCTGTGTGCGTGTGTCTGTGTGTCCTCTCCTCTTCTTATAAGGACACCAGGGATTGGATTGGAGGCCAACCCTAATCCAACATGACCTCATCTTAACCAATTACAGCTGCCAAGACCCTATTTCCAAATAAGGTAGCATTCTGAGGTTCTGGGTGGACATGGATTTATTTATTTATTTATTTATTTATTTATTTATTTATTTGTTAGAGAAACTGTAGGTTTACAGAAATAATCATGCATAAAATACATATAATACCGAATTCCCATATACCACCCTATTATTAACACCTTGTTTTAATGCAGTATATTTGTTTTATAATTCATGAAAGAACATTTTATAATTGTACTATTAACTGTAGTCTATCATTTACAATAGGGTTCAGTGTGTTGTGCAGTCCTGTTTTTCCTTTTAATTTTTATTCTAGTAATATATATACTACCTATAATTTCCCTATTAACCATATTCACAAATATAAATCAGGGCTGTTAATGATATTCACAATGTTGGGCTAGCATCACCACCATCCATTACCAAAACTTTACAATCAACCCAAATAGAAATTCTGTACAATTTAAGCATTAACTTTCCATTCTCCACCCACAACCCAGCCCCTGGTAACCTATGAACTCATTTCTGACTCTTCAGGTTTGCTTATTGTTAAGTTTTTCATATCAGTGAGATCAGAAAGTGAATTTTTAGAGGGTGGTATTCAACTCACTACAGAATTCTTCTGCCTATTTCTGAGCATGTAAAGCTCCCATAGTCCTTGGACTGAAGGAGGAAATTTTTAAGATGAAACTTTTTTCTCCCCTTTTTGGAATAAAGGTTCATTTTTCACTCCTGAGGAATTAAATCACCTCAGCAGCCAGTCTGGAAACAATATTCATGTGTTAGGAGCTCAGGGGCTGAGGCTAGACCTGCCATGGATCTTACATCAACAAGCGCCTTGGAAGAAGGAGAGGGGCAGGAGTAGGACGGAGTGGCTGCATTTCCACCATCAGTTGCTGCTTTCAGCTGCCTCAGGCATGTTCTCTTTGGACTGACAGGAAAAGTCACTGAAGTGAAGTCAGACACAAAAGAAATCCTGCGCTGAGGCTGAAATGTACTTTCTGGTGCATTGGGACAGGCTCTCAGAGTGGCTTCTTGGCCTCTCCACTTCGCTGAGACCCTAAGGCAGATGAATTGAGTCTCCCTGTCTGTGCTTTTCAACCATTCAAGCTGGATGGTTCTAAAAAGGAGACATGTCTCTGAGGCTGTGTTTAGAAATGTTTTGTGGCAGATTGTGTTTAGAGGAAATAGCTACATTCCAAGTTTCTGTTTACTTGAGGGCCAGCACATTTTAGTTCCACAATGTTAAACAGCTTAATAAGAGAGATTCTTAATGCACATGCTGATTACTGTTCATTTTTTGTTTTGACACAAGCTCGCTGATAGTTTTTTAAGTAAAATTAAAACAACAAGAAACTACTTTTCACTTATCAGATACTTGAATTTTTTCATGGTGGTCAATGCTGAATGAAGGCTAAGGGACATGGAATGATCCTCTAATACTCTGCAGGTAGGAATGAAAATTGACGGACAGTCCTAAAAATGTTCATATCCTTTAATCTACTAATTTCACTCTTAGGAATTTATCTTCAGGAAATAATTAGAAATGCACACAATGATTGGTTTACAAGGATATGGTAGTAAAACCTTTTTAAAAATTTTGTCCAGAACAACTCACAGACACACTCACCTTTGTGGGAAACACTCCTACCCCTGTAGTTCAATTGCCATCTTCTCATCCATCCCAGGTCTTTGGCTACAGTGGAGAAAGCAGGGCTGGGTAGCTGATCCAAATTGGGTCAGTGATAGTTCTCACCCCCTTGGTGGATGATAATTAATCGGTGCAGGGCTGGCCAGTTATTGTTCACGTTGGGATTGTCATTTGCAACTGAAATAATGCAGATGTTTATTGCAGCTTTATTTTTTTTCTTTATTAGAGAAATTGTGGGTTTATAGAGCAATCATGCATAAAATACAGAATCCCCATAGGCCAACCCACCACCAACACTTTGATCTTGAACATTTGTTCCAATTGATGATGGTGCATTTTCTAATTGTACAATTAATTAAAGTCAGTGGTTTAACTTAGGGTTCACTGTTTGTGTAATGTAATTCCATGGGTTTTTAAAAAATTTTTATTCTGTTACCATATATACAATCTAACATTTCCCTCTTTTAATAATATTCATATATGTATTTCATTGTTTTTAATTCCATTCACAATGTTGTGCTACCATCATCACCATCCATTACCAAAACATTTCTGTCATTCCAGATAGGAATCCTGTATATTTTAACTTCCCATACCCTATCCTCACCCTGTCCCCTGGTAACCTATATTTTAGATTCTGATTCTATGAGTTTGTATATTCTAATTGTTTCAAATCAGTGAGATCATAAAATGTTTGTCTTTTTGTGTCTGGCTTATTTTACTCAGCATGATGAGGTTCATCCATGTTGTTGCATGGGTCAGGACTTCATTCCTTTTTACAGCTACATAATATTTCATTGTATGTATATACCACATTTTATTTATTCATTCATCAGTTGATGGACACTTGGTTTGTTTCCATCTTTTGGCAATTGTTAGTAATGCCACTATGAACACTGGTGTGCATATATCTGTTCGAGCTCCTACTTTCAATTCTTTCGGTTATATACCTAGTAGTGAGATTGCCAGGTTGTGTGGTAGTTTTCTCTTAGCTTTCTGAGGAACTGCCAAACTGTCTTCTACAGCAGCCGCACCATTTTACATTATCACCTGCAATGAATGAATGTTCATATTTCTCTGCAACCTCTCCAACATTTGTTATTTCCTTTTTTTAAAAATAGCAGCCATTCTAATGGGTGTGAAATGGTATCTTGATGTGGTTTTTATTTCAATTTCCATGATGGCTAATGATGTTAAGCATCTTTCTGGCCATGTATATATATCTTCTTTGGAGAGATGTCTGTCCAAGTCTGTTACCCATTTTGTAAATTGTGTTGTCTTTCTGTTGTTAAGTTGAAGGATTTCTTTATATATTCTGGATATTAATCCTTTATCAGATATGTGGTTTCCAAATATTCTCTCCCATTGTGTAGGTTGTCTTTTTACTTTCATGATAAAGTCCTTTGAGGAATAAAAGTGTTTTTTTTTATTTTAATGAGGTCCATTTATCAATTTTTTCTTTTGTTGCTTGTGCTTTGGATATAAAGTCTAAGAAACCATTGCCCAACATAAGGTCTTGAAAATGTGTCCCTACATTTTCTTCTAGGAGTTTGATAGTTCTACCTCTTACATTAAGTCTTTGATCCATTTTGAGTTGATTTTTTGTATATGGTGTGAGCTAGGGGTTATCCTCCTTTTTTTTGCAAATGGAAATCCAGTTTTCCCAGCACCATTTGTTGAAGAGACTATTCTTTCCCAATTGCATGGTCTTTGCCACCCTGTCAAAAATCTGTTGGCCATAAATGTGAGGGTTGATTTCTGAGCTCTCAATTTTATTCCATTGGTCTGTGTCTGTCCTTCTGCCAGTACCATGCTGTTTTGATTACTGTGGCTTTGTAATAACTTTTAAGATCAGGAAGTGTGAGTCCTCTAACTTCATTCTTCTTTTTTTAAGATGGCTTTAGCTATTAAGGGCCCCATATTCTTCTATGTGAATTTGATGATTGGCTGTTCCATTTCTGCAAAGAAGGTTCTTGGAATTTTGATTGGGATTGCATTAAATCAATAAATTTCTTTGGGTAGTACTGACATCATTAAGATGTCTCCAATACATGAACATGGAATATCCTTCCATTTATTTATGTCTTCTTTAATTTCTTATAGCAGTCTTTTGTAGTTTTCTGTGTATAAATCCTTTACATCCTGGGTTAGATTTACTCCTAGATATTTGATTCTTTTAATTGCTATTGTGAATGGAATTCTTTTCTTAATATTTTGATTTCTTGTTCCAATTGTTCATTGTTTGTGTATAGAAACCCTGCTGATGTTGGGGTGTTGATCTTGTACCCCACCACTTTGCTGAATTAATTTATTAGCTCTAGGAGCTTTGTTGTGGATTTATCTCTCTATGTATATAGGACCATATCATCTGCAAATAGGGAAAGTTTACTACTTCCTTTCTAATTTAGATACCTTTTATTTCTTTTTCTTACCTAATTGCTTAGTCTAGAATTTTCAGTACAATGTTGAATAACAGTGGTGACAGTGGGCATCCTTGTCTTATTTCTCATCTTAGAGGAACAGCTTTCAGTTTTTTTGCCATTAAGTAGGATGTTAGCTGTGGGCTTATCATATATGCCCTTTATCATGTTGAGGAAGTTTCCTTCTATTCTTAGTGTTCTAAGTGTTTTTTAATCAAGAAAGTGTATTGCAGATTTATTTTTATTCATTGTTCTTTTAGCAGGTATGGGGGGATTGCACCCAGGACCTTGTACATGGGAAGCAGACACTCAACTACTGAGCTACAGCTGCTCCCCGGAGCTTTATTTTTAATAGAAAAGATTAGAGGCAGAAAATGCTTCTAAGCAGGATTGGTTAAATAAATTATGGTACACTTATAAATGGAGTACTGTATTATAAGCGTTAAAAGTTATGTTTTAAAAAGACATAAGCAAATTCTCATGATATAATATGTAGGGTAAAAAATATCAATATCACCAATGTGGTACTGGTCAGGACTCTTTGGTTGCAAGTGACAGACTCAAAACTAGCATCAATTTGCAAAAGGGGGGATTTATTGGTTCTTATATAACCAAGTCACAGAAAAGGCAAAATGGACTAACCTCAGAGGCCTAGACTCAAATAATGTCAGTCTGCCTCTTGTATTCTCTCTTCCTTTGTCTTTCATCTCTGCTTCTCTCTCTTCTCTCAGACAGGCTGGAAACAGGTTGTGGAACAAGACTACCAGCAACACTGCTCTCATGATCTTACAGTTTCCTTAACATGAAAGCAAAAAATTCATTTTATATTTTGGTATACATTAAGTATAGAGTGTCTAGAATTTTTAGTCCCAACTCATTGGTACAGAAATGAAATTTATTTTTCTATAACTAAACCCTAATTATCTCTAAACATTTTCTAATTTCCCTTGTAATTTCTTCTTTAAGCCATTGGTTGTTTAAGAGTGTGTTGTTTAATTTCCACATATTTGTAAATTTTCCAATTTTCCTTTTGCTTTTGATTTCTAGCTTCATTCCATTGTGATCAGAGAGGTTACTTAGGTGATTTCAATATTTTAAAATTTATTTAGACTTCTATTGTGCCCTAATATATGGTCTGTTCTTGATGCACTTGAAAAGAATGTATATTCTGCTGTTGCTGGGTGAAATGTTCTATATATGTCTGTTAGATTTAGTTGGTTTATTATGTTGTTCAGGTCCTTGGTTTCCTTACTGATCATTTGTTTAGATATTTTATCCAGTGTTGAAATAATCTCCAATAATTATCTCCCTATACAACTGTTCCTTCAATTCTGTCAATGTTTGCTTCATACATTTTGGCACTCTGCTGTTAGGTGTATAAATGCTTATCATTGTTAAATTTTCTTATTGAATCGATCCTTTTATCTATATATAATGTCCTTCTTTGTCTCTTGTAGCAGTTTTTTACTTAAAGTCTAATTTGGCTGATATAGCCACCCCTTCTCTTTTGATTACTACTTGCATGAAATACTTTTTCTGTTCTTTCACTTTCAACCTATTTGTAGCTAAGGATCTAAGATTGTTCTCTTGTAAAAAGCATATAGTCAGGTTATGTTTCTTTATCCATTCTGCCAATCTCTGCCTTTTGATTGGAGAGTTTAAACCATTTACATTTAGGGAAATTACTGCTAAGACAAGATTTACTTCTGCCATTTTGCTAATTGTTTTTTTGTAAGTCTTATAACCTTTTTTGTCC
>PVKH010021352.1:0-14364 GCA_004027955.1 Chaetophractus vellerosus | reverse complement strand
GAAACAAGGAAGACGAACAGACTCAGCAAGTGAAAAACAACAAGGGCGTGGAGGAAATTAAAAAAATAAAGCAAAAGGGTCAAGATGGCAGCTTATGATGCTTCAGGGTGCCATTCCCCCACAGAATGTTTGAATGACTAGCAAAAACTGTCAGAGCCATCTTCCTTAGAACTCCAGAAAACAGTTAAAGGGTGGCAGTAACTAGGTGAGTGCTGAATCAAGAAAATGCAGTAACCCTTGTGCACATACTGGGTGCATGTATGCCTGGCCCAATCCTTCTAGTGGTGGCCTGAGGGACTGCCACCCCAAAACTTGCCCTGTATAGAAGACTACAGAGAGCTCTCCTACGGAATGTTGTGGGAGAGCAGTCAAGTCGTGCTGCCTGGGACAAAAGATTGCTGGCTGTAGGACATAGAGTGCAGTGCCTTGGACTATGAGAAAACTGTTTCCTAGGGAAGAGGCATTCAGAATTGTGTAAATGAGGAAGTCCTAGGGCCACATGTGATGCCCAATACAAGACGTGCAGAAAGGATCGGGGAAGTCCCTATTAGCCATTTTCTAAACTTATTGTGTGCATAAGAAAAAGAACTGCAGAGGTCAGTCTACAAAGACTGGGAAAGGTATTTCCTTTTTTTTCCTTCTTATTTTTGGTTATCTGCTGGAAATCATGTAAATCTCTGTCATAACACTAGATAGATACAAGTCTAAGGAACAGAAGCCTCAGAGTCTAAATTTCAGGGACAACACATCATTAAAATATCAAAAGGTCCAGGTTTCGACAAATGATTATAAAACATACAAAGAAACAAGAAGTGATGGACCAAGCAAAGGAGAAAATTTAAGCATTAGAAACCATCAGTGAGGAGAACCAAACCTGGGACATTCCAGACAAAAACTTTTTTTAAAATGGTCCTAAATATGCTAAAAGACCTAAAGGAAAACATGGACAAAGAGCTAAAGGAAATCAGGAAAATGATATATGAACACAGAGAATATCAATAGAGATGGAAAATATGAAAAGGAATCATCAGACAGAGCCGAAGACTATAAGAACAGAAATTTAAAATTCCCTATATGGGTTTGTGATGGTTATGCTAATGTGTCAACTTGGCCAGGTAATTGTGTCCAGGTATTAGGTCCAGCAAGCACTGGGATAATTGCAATACAAGAGCATTTATAGACTTCAATTACCAGTGAGTTTACTGCATGGATGGCTGATTACATCTGCATCAATCAGGGAGACTGCATCAAGAATGGATGATGCTTTAATCCAATCAGTTGACTGCCTTAAAAGGGGAAGTGACGGGGCTTTTTTGGGACTTGGGAATTGTCCTGGGTGACATTGCAATGGCAGATATAGGCCATTTTATATCATCATATATCATGCAGAGCTGTGTGGGAGACAGTGTGGTCTACAGTGTGAACTGTGGTCCATGCTTAGTGGCAAAGCCCCAAAATGTGTATATCTATTGCAGGTGATGTGTCACACTGATGAAGGATGTATATGTGGTAGGTTGTGGGAGGTGTGGGAGTTGGGGCATATGGGTACCCCTAAAATTTTTGTATAACATTTATGTAATCGATGTATCCTAAAAAAAACAAAAATTAATTAAATTTTTTTAAAAAGGGGGCGGGGGAGTGATTTCAACATTTAGAGAGAATTTCCCAGCTTGTCTTTGGTCAGCCAACTTCTCCCAGAAACTCATCAAGGACCTTTCATCAGTCTTTCATCAGAGTCCCTGGCTTGCAGCCTGCCTGCAGAACCTGGACTTGTGCATCCTCACAGTCACGTGAGAGACTCTTATATAATCTTATATTATTAACAGATATCTCCTGTTGATTCTGTTTCCTGAGAGAACCCTGACTAATACAGGGTTCAACAGCAGATTGGAGCTAGCAGAAGAAAGAACCAGTGAACCTGAAGATGAGGCAAGTGAGATCATCTAGTCTGAGGATCAGAAGGAAGAAGGAACAAAGAAAAGTGAACAGAGTCTGAGGAAGCTGTGGGACCATCACATATACCAATATACACACTGTGGGAGTTCCAAAAGGAGAAGGGAGAGAGAAAGGGGTAGAGTAAATAGCAAAAAAAAAATGGCTGGAAAATCCCCCAATTTAATGAGATACATGAACATACACATCCAAGATACTCAACATACTCCAAATGGGATAAATCCTAATAGACCCACACTGTGGCATATCATAATCAAATTGTTGCATGCCAAACTTAAAGAGAGAATTCTGAAAGCTGCAAGAGAGAAATAACATGTCACCTACAAGGGAATCCTAATAAAATTAAGAGCCAGTATCTCATTGGAAACATTGAGGCAAGAAGGCAGTGGGAAGACATATTTAAAGTGTTGAAAGCAAAAAAAACCTGCCAACCAGGAATTCTATACTTGGCAAAACTGTCTTTCAAAAATAAGGAAGAGATTAAAACATTTTGTGGCATTTTGATATTGTTTATGAATTCCAAAAAGAGACATTGATTATGTTTGTAGACTGGTCTATTCCTCTGGATGTTATACCCTTTGATTGTATTAAGTTCAAAGGTTTTATGTTTACTTGATTAGGTTGAGATTAGGGCTTTGATTCGACCACGTCATTGGGGCACTCCGAATTGAGTCCCCGCCCCCTTGGTGGGCTACATAAACGGACACTTACTCAGGGAGAACACAGAGAAAAGGTACACCGAGGGATAGAGAGAGCTCCATAGACACAGAAGAGGAGAGAACTTGTCAGCTTTGATCCTGTGGCCCTGGGAAAAGAGATGAGCCATTCACCTGACAGTTTACAGCTGACTTTGTGAAGAGACCAGAGCAGCTGGGCCCAGAAGGAAACAAGCCCTCCAGCCTACAGCGGAGATTGGAAGAAACCGGAGAGGAAAGAGGAAGGCTGAACCCTCACTGATATCAGCAGTCTTCTTGCTTCAATATGTGGCAACAAACATTGGTAAGAAAATACCTCTTATGGTACCTTGAGTTGGATCCTTTAGGACCTTGTAACTGTAAGCTTCTACCCCCAAATAAATACCCTTTATAAAAGCCGACAGATTTCTGGTACTTTGCATCAGCACCCCTTTGACTGACTAATACACATTTCCAGATAAACAAAAGCTGAGGGACTTTGTCACCACTTGACTGGCCCTACAAGTAATGCTAAAGGGATTTCTGCAGATTGAAAGGAAAGGACACTAAACAATTGGCTGAAACCACATGAAGAAATAAAGTTCTCTGGTAAGATAATGACATGGGTAAATATAAATACCAATACCACTGCATTTTTAAAAAGATTTATTTTATTTATTTATCTCTCCCCACCCCCTCATTGTTTGCACTTGCTGTGTCTATTCGTCTTCTTTGTTTCTTTTAGGAGGCACCAGGAACAAACCTAGGACCTCTGATGTGGGAGGGAGGCATCTAATTGCTTAAGCCACTTCTGTTCCCTGCTTTGTTCTGTCTCTTGTTATGTTTTTCCTCTTGTGTCTCTTGTTGTGTCATCTTGTCACATCAGCTCGCCATGCCTGTCCCTCACACCAGCTTGCCGTCCTGCTTGTCCTGTTTAGGAGGCACTGGGAACCTCTGCTCCCTGCTTTGTTGTGGTTCTCATTATGTTTTTTTCTTCTTGTGTTTCTTGTTGCATCAGCTCACTGCACCTGCCTGTCATGCCAGCTCGCTGTTTTCTTTAGGAGGCACCAGGAACTGAACCACAGACCTCCCATGTGGTAGGCGGGAGCCCAAGTGCTTGAGCCACATCCACTTCCCACTACTGTAATTTTTATACCACTTTTTACTTCCTATAGGATCTAAAAGCCAAATGCATAAAGTGTAATGATAAATCAATGGTTTTGGACTCGAATAAACATGTAATTTGTGGTAAGAGCTACATAAAGGTGAAGGGATAGAGGTGTATCGGAACATAGTTTGTGTATACTATTGAAAAGGAAGGAAGGGAGGGAGGGAGGGAGGGAGGAAGGAAGGAAGGAAGGAAGGAAGGAAGGAAGGAAGGAAGGAAGGAAGGAAGGAAGGAAGGAAGGAAGGAAGGAAAGGAAGGAAGGAAGGAAGGAAAAGAAAGGGACAGTGACAATTAAAGGCAATACTGGATGGGATCTAACAAGGGGAGGAGAAGGCTTAAAGGGACATTTTTGGGATATATGAAAAGGCTCGCTACCTGCACTTAAATTGCTTATATATGTGAATATACTTGTTCTTAGGAAATACACATAGCAGCGTTAAGTGTTCAAGGAGCATGATGTAGACAACCTACACTCAGAGAATGGATAGGTAAGTAGATAGATAGACAGAGGAGTAGATAGGTTGATGGATAAATAGAATGATATGGCAAATGTGGCAAAATTTTAACATTGGTAGATCTGGGTGTCTGGTGCAATACGGGTATGTTGGAGATTTCTGGTTGGGGTGTGTATTATTTCTGTAATTGTCCTGTAAGTTTGAAAGTATTTCAATATAAAAAGTTTAAAATTTAAATAAACCATTTCAATCTGAAACTTTAAAAAGTCTACAGCAATGCGGCAGCAATGTGGATTGTAGCCTCTTTGTTTACTATATGTATACATATGATGCAAACTCTTGGAACAGGAGCCTGATGGAACAAGAGAAAAATTAACAGCATGCTGAGGCCCTTGATTCCATGACATAATTTCAAGATGCAGTAGCTGGAGAATTTTAGGGTTTATCTCTGATTGGAGAAGTAGTGAATGCATTTGCTATTGGATCATGAAGTAATTAGATCCATGACAAGTTAAGGAGAGTCATTTTTTGTTTGTAAAATAAGGATGAATGTGTGTCTGGCAACCAAGGAGTGGACTATATATAGTTAGTTAGCACAAATTCCAGTGGCTACTTCACCTGAGACTTTCCCCTAAGGTTTGTGTCCCTCTTTTTTTTTTTTTTTAAAGATTTATTTATTTTATTACATATCTCCCCTTCCCCCCCGCTGCGGGGATGTGCCGAGAGTGGTCACTGCACAGGTGCGGCTTTCCCCGCTTGTGGGCGGCTTCTGCGTCCGTTCACGGCTGGCTTTCAGTTCGCGGGTGGCTGGCTGCGCTCCATTCGCAGGTGACCTGCCCTGCCCGTGGCGGCTTTTGCCTGTCCGTGGCAGCGGTTTGTGTCCCTCTAACCCATCTCCCTTTCTCATCCCTTGGCCTGATGGATTGGTCCAAGAGTAGAGTCACCTGACCCAAGTTATTTTATCTCCTGGAAATTTGGAACTTTAATCAGGGACAATAGGACTCAAAGAGTTTAGGCTTCAGCTATCTAATGGCAGGGCCCCCAAGAAGCAGCCCATAGCCTCCTGATGTTGGACCTGCCCTGGTTCTTGTCCTCTTGAACTGTGTAGATCTAGGGCTTCTTTCCATTCTCTGAAGTACCCTAGTTCCCTTCCAATGGATCCTCTCTTTTGCATATGTTAGCCAGTTTCTGTTGCTTCCAACCAAAAAGAATCTCAGCTGATACAAGTATTATCATGTAATTGTACCAAATGAATATTTAACTTAGGGAAATTCAAATGTAAGGATTCAGGGGGAAAATATTCATGCACTACTGAATGAATCAACTGCTGAATTTCTCAGTGTCTGAAACACTGAATGCCTAGGTGAAATCTTGAAAGAATGTGAATTATCAAAGAATTGATGAAGAATTGACAAGAAGTAAAACACATTGTTCAGGTTACCAGTTAAGTGAGTGGCTCTGTTAACATCCTCAGGTATAAATTGAGGAATTGATTAAAGGTCTCAGGCTGGTTGGAGGATTTTCTTAATAAGTGGTGTGATGTGAATGTAAGAAAAAATTCGACACCATGAGGTAGGCATGTAGAACCAACCTTCCAGAAACGGTCCCTGTGCTCCTTCTGTAATCTCCACTTCTGTTCATAAAGTTTTCCATTTGTAGCCATTTGATATAATTACGAATTCCAGAAATCAATATTGAATCATGCTTGTAAACTGATCTGCTCATCTGGGCATGATTGGGTTATGATTAGGGCGTTGCCTGGGCCACGTCAGTAGGGCGTTGAGCCCCGCCCCTCGGTGGGTGTGGTCTCAAGTATGAAAGGCAAGGCCAAAGACAGAGGGAGCAGATTTGAGAAGCAGTTTATTGAGAAGCAGTTCTGATGTTGGGGAGGACGCCCCAGGATTAGAGAAGTGAGCCGTTAGCCTGATAGTCTACAGCTGACCTTGTGGAGCAAGCGGAGGAGCTAAGCCCGGAGAGAAACGCAGCCCTGGGAAGAGAGGAACCCAAGGAGCCTGAACCCTGGCAAACATCGGCAGCTGTCTTGCTCCAACATGTGACAATGGACTTTGGTGAGGGAAGAAACTTATGCTTTGTGGCCTGGTAACTGTAAGCTTCTACCCCAAATAAATACCCTTTATAAAAACCCACCAGTTATTGGTATATTGCAAAGGCACCCCTTTGGGTGACTAAAACACCATTACAGAGGACATCATTGCAATATGCCCTCTTCATCAATGCCATTACTGTAATTTAACGTATGATCCGAAGCCTGTCTAGCTCAGAATTTAAGTACAAAATATATGAATTGTGAAGGCCTTGGGTAGAATCTAATTGTCTGCTTTAGCTAATGGATGAGGGCCAAAGGGTGAGGCATGGTGCCTTCCTGCAGGCCATCCAGCAAATGAGGGACAACCATGGCTGGAACTCAGGTCCCCAGACTACTGCCTGCCCTGGTGTTTAGAGACCACCATTTATTCTTGTCCATCTGATATTCTCTTGCCTCATATTAGGAAGGATCTTCCTTCAGGAGATCCTTTCTAAAGGAGCTCCTTCTTGCCGGGTGTATAATAAAGAGCTTGGCTGATCTTTGTCCCTGGTTCCTGGGTGGTATCATCTGAATCTCTGGAATTTCCCATGATGAGTGTTTTTTATTATTCATAATGGCCCAAGAGCACACCTGAATAGCTTATGCTAAGATGATTCAGTGCTGGGGCTTTGAGCCAGGTCATAGGGAGGAAGGGAGCTGGAGACTGAGTTCAACCATGTGGGAATTGATTCCATCAATCATGCCTACATCATGAGACCACAGTAAAGACTATGGACACGGAAGCTTGAAGAGCTTCCATGATCAATAATATATATCCATGTGCCAGGAGAGTGACATGGAAGTTTTGAGTTTGAGACATTTCCAGACCTTGCTTTTTGTGTATCTTCTTTTGGCCTTCTCCTGATTAGTATCTTTTTTTTTTTTTTTTTGCTATAATAAATCTGTAGTCATAAGCATAGTACTTTCCTGAGTTCTGTAAGTCATCTAGTGAATTATTGAACCTGAGGGAGTGGTAAGAACCATTGAATTCTGGACAGTTGGTCAGAAGTGAAGGTGGAACTGGGGAATCTCCAAGCTTGCAACTGGTGTCTGAAGGGCAATCTCATAGGGTATTGTGCCCTGAATCTGTGAAGTCTGACTTAACTCTGGATTGACTCACAATTGTTTCAATGTTAGTTTTGAAGTTATTTTAGTCATTTGTACTGGGTTTTGTTAAAAGAAATAAAACAAAATAAAGCTACTATGGCTAGGAGATTTAAAATGGAGTTAGGATGTCATTCTGGAGGTTACTCTTATTTAGGTCTCAGCCAGATATTACAAACTGCCAAAGTAGGCAAAGCCTCAAGCAACAATGTTCCTCAAAACCCTAAGGACACCCAGACCATAAACAAATCACAAGAAAAAGAACTCAGTTAGCTATCTAAACTGAAGGGCAATTGGAGTACCCTAAATATCCACCAAACTTAAACAACGTGTCTAATCTTTCTCTTTTCCTTTAAAAACCCTTGCCTCTGTTCGAATGATATTCTAGCCTTTCTTTGGGTGTCTTCCAGTAAAGGGCAATTTGAACTTTGGTTCCTTGGGTTTGGGCTGAGACCAGCAGTCCAGTTTGTGAGCTTCAGTTCTCTTGATTTGGGCTTGTGGCAGAAGTCCAGTGTATGAACTTTGGTTCTTTTGGCTTGGGCTGGTAACAGAAACCTGTTTGTTTGCCCTTTTTGGTATACAAGGAAAATTTCCTTGTCTAATGAGTACTTAAATGGGACTTTAAAAATTCCCAGTTTGAAAAAAAAAAGGGGGGGTGGGGGAGTAAGCATAGCTCAATGGTAGATGGTTCAATTCCCCGTGCCTCAAAAAAAAAAAAAAAATCCCACATTAGTAATGAGCTCTGTTCAGTGGCTGGATGCTTCCCTAACAATCAAATTGATCTCTGTTATGCGAGCAATCAAATAATTATTTTTGGTGGACATGGGATGGAAATTTAAATTCTATTAGTACATCTACCACCTTTTGATGAGAAACCTCAGCTTCTGAAGAACAAGATTCCTGTGAAAGGATAAGGTTGTTACAGATGAGTTAGATTGACACAAGGTCACCCGCCTCCCTCAAGACAATTTCTGTGCAACTAGGGACAGAAATTGATAATTCAGTCTTATCTTTCAGACTTATGAGCCTGGTTACTCAGACCTTTACCAATTAATTTACATGAATGCTGGTGAAGGTCATGCCAAAATCTGGATAGAGAAAGCTAATTGGAAAAATACCTTAAATGACTGCAAATGAAAACCTACTGAGAAACTGAAGCAATTAAGCTAGCTATAGCAGTTTGATTTTATTGATAAATTCCAAAAAGAAATAATGGATTATGTTTGCAAACTGGTCTTTTCCTCTGGGCATATTAGAGTGTATTGGATTCAGAGGTTTTACTTTTACTTGATTAAATAATGATTAAGTCTTTGATTGGGCTACATCAGTAGGATGTTGCATCCCTGCCCCCTTGGTGGGTGGGGACTCACTGAGAAACTGCACTGCAGAGAAGGGAGGTTGGAGTTTTGAGCTGGAGCCCAGGAAGTAAACACATAGACTACAGTAGCTGAGCCCAGAGAGAATCAAGTGCCAGGGAGAAAGATAGAGCTGGTCACTTGATAGTCTACAGCTGGCTTTGTGGAGAAAAGCAACGCCAAGAGAGCCTCATAGTCTACAGCTGACCTGGTGGAGAAAAGAGAGGAGCTGGGCCCAGCAAGAAATGAGCCTGGGAAGAGAGGAACCCAGAAAGCCTGAACCCTGGCAGATGTCGGCAGCCATCTTGCTCCAACACGTGGCAGTAGACTTTGGTGAGTGTAATGGTTTGACAGTTTTATTTAATTATGAATTCCAAAAATATAAATTGGATTATGCTTGTAAACTGATCTGTTCATCTGGGCATGATTAAGTTATGATTAGGGCATTAGCTGCCACATCAGTGGGACGTTGAGCCCCACCCCTCGGTGGGCGTGGTCTCAAGTATAAAAGGCTAGATAAGAGGCAGCAGAGATTGAGAGAAGGAGATTTGAGAAGCGGTTCTGATGTTGGAGTGAGCCGTTCGTCCGATAGTCTACAGCTGGCCTTGTGGAGAGACGCAAAGCGTAGAGAGCCTCATGGTCTACAGCTGAACTTGTGGAGAAAACAGAAGCTAAGCCCGGAGAGAAATGCAGCCCTGGGAACAGAGGAACCCGGAAGCCTGAACACTGGGGACGGGTCGGCAGCTGTCTTGCTCCAACACGTGGACTTTGATGAGGGAAGAAACTTATGCTTTGTGGCCTGGTAACTGTAAGCTTCTACCCCAAATAAATACCCTTTATAAAAGCCAGCAGATTTCTGGTATTTTGCATCGCACTCCTTTGGCTGACTAATATACTACCTATGGAACTTCATAAGGTCATACCTGAAGTTTTTCTCTAAATTATTGATTAGAGAAAAATCCAACAATGTACCCAAAAACCCGACAAGCCCATATGTTAGTGGAATGCTCTGTGTTCTGAGCTTCTAGGTTCTTGGCTATGTTGCATAAAAGAATTTAAGGACATGCCATAGGGTAGGCAAGGGAGTAAATAATTTACTAAGAAACAAGAAAAGAGGTAAGCATACAACCCGGGACATGGGTGCAGGGGTGCTGCAGGATGAGTCCATGCATGGGCTCTAGGTTAGGCCTTTTTAAGACCTTTCCTCCTCCCCCTTCCTAATGTTGGGGAGGGGCCCAGCTGTTTGCTGTTCTGATTGGTTGCCCCACCTGTTAGCTCTCAGGGGGTCAATGCGGAGTCCTGTTTGGAGGTATCCGGGGATTCCTCTTGACCCCAGAAAGATTTCCAAACGGGACCTTGTGGCCAGGGTCTTGGCGGGCTCTTTCCAGCTTTGTTCTTTAGTGGCAGCATTCCCCTTAGCAGGTTTCCAGGAGGGGTCTACAGCCATGTTCTCTGTCGGTCCCAGCCGCCTTCCTTCATTCCCTATACTAACCTGCCTCACATATTTGACTATTATAACAGGATCAAAAAAAACCTTTAAACAATTCTCAGATCTTGACCATATTAACCCTGAAATCCTTACCCTATTTAATTCTGCTTTGATTAGTGGTCTTTCAGAAGAAGTAAGCACCACTCTAAGATGTAAATAACTAAATTGGGCCACAATAGAACCTGGTGATTTAGTAAATCTTACAGGTCAATTAAATTGCACTTTAAAAAGACTGAGAAAAAGAAAGCCTTCCAAGCTAAAAGAGCAGCTAAATAAGTCCCAATAAACTCTCTGGACAACAGGGTCCAGGGTGCCGGTACTTTTTCTTTTTTTTCCTAAAAGAAAAGAGGACATAATTTTAGCAGATGGTAAAGGGTTGAAACCAGACTCTTGAGATCATGTCACTACTTTATTTTTCTTCTTCTTCTTTTTTAATTTATTGAAGTTTATCATTCATACATGAACATACATAAACTATAAGTGTTCAGTAAACATTGTGAACTTACAAAACAAACATGCATAACATCATGTAGGGCTCCCACACATCACCCCACCACAAATACTTTGCATTATTGTGAAACATTTAACAAATTATGAAAGAATATAGTGTCAAAGTATTACTACTAACTGTAGTCCGTATCTTACTCCCCTATACATTTTTTAAAGGGTATATTTATCTATTTATTTACTTTTATCCATTTTTACTCCCCACCCCCCGTTTTTGCTGTTTTTGTGTCCATCTGCTGGGCAACTCTCTGTGTCCATTTCCTGCCCTCTCTTTTCATCCCTCTCCTCCTGTCTTCACTGGGATTCCATCCTCGGAACCTCCGATGTAGGAGAGAGGCGTCCTACCACCTGCGCCACCTTAGTTCCTGGTTTTTCTCGTCTTGGCTCTCCCTTGTGTCACTCTTCTGTTACATCATCATCTTGCTGTGTGGCTCGCGGGGCCTGGCAGCGCACCCGTGCACAGGGCCTGGGGGTCTCACCTGCACGTGGGGCCTGGTGGCCCACGTGCCTTCTATATTTTTCTTTTTTTAAATTTTTACCGGGAGGTCCCGGAGATTGGACCCAGGTCCCTCCATATGGGAGATGGACGCCCAACCATCCGAGCCACATCCACTCCCCTGCTCTATCTCTTAAGGTTGACCAAAGATACCCAAAGTTACAGTCATTTCCCATACAGGATGGTCACATAATAAATCAGGCTTGGTTTATCACCAGCATTCTAAAAACCAGACCTAGGGAGAAAAACTAGGTCTGGGGATACATGCATGGTTTCTAATATAGCGAATGTTTAGCTTACCCTGATTATCACAAAATCAGGACAGCGAGAATATTCCCATGCACCAGTTCTTATAATTACTGCAAACAACCTGGACATTGGAAATGAAACTGCCCCAAATACCTGAAAACAGCAGCACCCTCCTAAATGCTCTTTGCCCTCTAAGAACACAAAGTGCCTTTCAATGTGACAGCTAGGGCTGCCCCTGGATACAGCAGAGGCTTTTCCAATTGTCCATGGTCACATCTTAGGCAAAATAAATAATTGGAAACAATTGGAAATGAGGGCATATAGATTCTAGGACCACCTTCTCTGTCTTAAATCCCATTAATCTCATTAACCTTCCTCCCCAGAGTACAGAAACAATTTGAAAGGTGGATGTCTCCAACACCTCAGGACTATCTTTAATTTCCTCAATTTCCTTTCAAATAGGACCTTTATAAGGCACTCATTAATTTTGATTAGGCCTCTTTCTACCCCAATTTACCTTTCCTTGGATTATTCCAAGCACATATATCTTTCTCCCAAAAGTGGGAAATTAATTTGAACTCTTAGAACCAGATTCAACAGACCAGAATAAGGAATTAAGTCCCATACATATTCCTGTCCTTTCAATCAAAGAAATAAAATTTAAAAGTCACCATCTTTTAGATACTATTCCAACCCATTTAACCATTTATTCTGTCCCACCTGTGCCTACCCTCAGGGCCTCCTCTTAGACCTTCAAGGAATCCAAAGCACAGTTTGCTCAGGTCTCCTGCTCTGGGACACCCTAATTACCTCTCATTCATTTACTAAAGAATTTTTAGAAGGCCTACTATGGGCCAAGCTCTATGCTAGGCGATGGGGAAACAAGTTACCCAGATCACCTGGAGACTATGGTAATGGAAGTGGCAGACATTAATCAGATAATGACATACATATACATGTATATATACATCCTGACAAATAAAATCTAGTAGGGCCAACTTGAGGTGGCCCATGCTAAGACCCAAGTCAGCAAAACCAAAATCTAAGTTTCTATGCCCTGTAAATGACTGGCTTGCCTAGGAAAAAAAGAATTTCAACCAACCAATCAACTACCACCAACGCTCTACTCTAATACCAGCTAATTTCCTCATTGCAAAGCAACCACCTGTGCTAACCATATTAGGAAATGTAGTCTGCATTAATCAATGAAGATTTCCTCCCAATGTACCCCCTTGTCCTGTTTATAAAACCTATTGCTCTCTTTGTTCAGCAGAATTCCTCTCTACCTCATGGTGATCGAAATCTCCCCAATTCATCAATTGTTTCAATAAAACTCTCTGAGATCTAACCAAATTTTGCTCAAGTTTTTGTTTAACAATACACACCCACATACTCAAACACTGTGGCAGGAGTGCTCTAAAACTAGCAAATGTTGTGATAGTCTATAAAGGGGAATTGGACTTAGAATGAAAGAGCCAGAGGATACGTGCTGGATTGTTCTGTCTTGTTCTCTATAGGTGATCCTTTTGTGTTGGTTATCAGGGGACATTGGGAAGAATTTCATGGGAGAAAGTGAGAAATGGGTTGGAGACCCAGCAGGAAAGAGTTCCTGTAGCTGCTTCTGAACAGCTTCTCAAGGAAACCCTGGAGACAGTAGGGAGGAGAGCAGGCTTTTCTGAGAGTGACTTTGGACTGCAAAGGGTGGGGAGGCATCAACGTGGTAAAGAGGGAAGAGCAGTTTGACGAAAAAGTTTTCCCTGCAAAGGAGATAGCACGTGCAAAGGGCCCACGGCTGGGAGCAGCCGGCATGGGAGCAGCTCAGAGGAGTGTAGCTGGAGCAGCGAGGCCAGTGGGGAGCAGAGAGTGCAGTGAGGCAGGAGAGGCAGCAGGAAGCCACAGCGCGCAGGGGCCTGGCTCAGACACCCTCGTGTCCCATTAACCCGCTCATGGCCTCACCCCCTATTCTAGCCACGGCCGGGGCCCACAGTCCGGGCCAGCTTCAGCCAGCCTGTGAGCAACGGACAAATGCTTCCCTTTTCCCTCCCTTGAGAGGACAATTCTGAGGACATCCCACGAAGGCTCTTCAGAAGGTCCTGAGAGGCTCAACCGCCCACCGGGGTGACCAAATCAAGAACCTTTCTCTAACGGGTTGAATAATGCCCCTCTGCCTGGGGATTCAAGTCCACCCAGAACCTCTGACTGTGACCTTGTTTGGAAACAGGGTCTTTGCAGGTGTAATTAGTTAAGATGAGGTCATACTGGATGAGGCCTGGTGAAGACACACTGGGAGAATGTGACCGAGGCCGAGACTGGACTGCTGCAGCCGCAGGCCAAGGAGCGTCAAGGATCGCTGGAGCCACCAGAAGCTGGAAGAGGCAGTTCCCCGAGGGCCTTCAGAGAGCTTGTGGCCTGCTGACACCTTCGTTTTAGACTCTGGGCCTCCAAACGGTGAGAGTCTTAATTCGTGTTGTTTTAAGCCATCCAGTTAGTAGCCATCAGCTTCCCGGCTTCCCAGCTTCGCTTCCCCAGCCACTCACTCCCGCTCGAGGGGTTCACTTCCCAAATAAACCACCTGCGTGTGAGCCTTGCCTCTGGCTCTCTCCTTTCTTTTTTATTTAATTTCTCCATTCCCTGACCTCTTCCACCACTACTCTGTCATTGTTTTTCTTCCCTGTCTCCATGAATTTGTTTACTCTGCTCATTTTTTTCTTCATTTTTAAGGAAGTTTTGGATTACATAAAAGTTACATAGAAAATATAGGGGATTCCCATATACCCCACCCCCTCCCCATCACATTTCCCCCCATTAACAACACCTTTCATTAGCAT
>PVKH010021351.1:0-14354 GCA_004027955.1 Chaetophractus vellerosus | reverse complement strand
GTAAGATACATATGCAGATGTGTTTCCCTTGTATACACCTGGTTTCCTCCTTCCCCAAAACAACTGCACAGGATGTTCCTGAAAAGTGTCTTCCCATCCTCCCTCTCCACTTAGAATGTCACACATAAACACACACATACACACACACACATCTCTTCCCATCTAGGAAATTCTCACTCCTTTGGCTCTCAGACCCAACATCACTTCCTCAGGGAAACCTTCCCTGACTGCCCACATGACACCAGGGTCCCCGGCCACTCTCTCTCATGGCACCAAATAGCTCTTCCTTGCAACTCCCTGACAACATCTCACAATTGTGCTTTTTCATTTGTGTCTGCAATTCTTAGGTTAAGTCCTTCATGCACCCAACTGCAACGTCTCTGGGGACAAGAACCACGTCTGTCTTTGCTATTAATTGTAATCGCACTACCCACCAAAGTGCCTAGCACATATTAGATACTCCACAATTATGTGCTATATGGTGACTCTTTTAGAAAGGTCTTCCTAGCTGTTCATGTAGAGTACCCACTGGTAGGAGTGGAGCTGGCGGATTTGCCATCATCCTGGGTAGAGGTGCTGGCCATGTGAAATTGAGTCCCAGGGAGGCAAATGTCCCATGCCCTGACTATGAGATGTCAAAGTAGGCATTTTGAACCCATGTCTGTCTGACTGTAGAGCCCACACTTTTAGGTGCCCTGGAACCCTAACTCCTTGAAGAGACAACTGTGCTGTGACCGTCTTTCCAGTCCTCAAGGCTTCCAGCTTGGATCCAACACTGAGAAGGCGCTCAGTGAAAATCTGCAGAGAATGAATACAAAGCTCTCAGGAGCTCGGGAGAATCTGCTTTAGTCCCCAAACCCAGGCCCAGGCGTGGAGCTTCTCCAATGGCCTCGGGACTAACCAGTTTTACAAATTATCAACATCTCCCCATTAGCTGCTGCAATATTAAATTGTGTGACTGGAAATGAATGAATAATCCCACGGGCAAGTGAGGGAGACCAAGCAGTAGGGATTTAATAACAAGTCCTGCCCTCTCTCCAAGCGGAAGGTCTCCCTAATTAAATATTAAAAATCTATCCGCACAACTACAGCAAAAAAAAAAAAAATTACTTTTTCAGCAGCACAGCTTGGAGACGCTGCCTCAGAAGACCTGGGAGCTGTGGGATGCCCTCTCGGGGACCCGCACGAGGGAGCCAGGGAGTTGCCACGTGCGGAGCAGTTCTGGGTGGCAGACAAAGGCGTCCCCTGGGCTTTTCCATGCCTCTTCATGTCTGGTCCTCACGAGGACCACCAGATGTGAATGAGATTGTGTCCACTGCATAGGTGAGCAAACTGAGGCTCGGGGAGAGGCTCTGACTTACCCAAGGCCACCAGGTATCAAGTGGCAAAGTTGGAATTTGAACCCAATTCTATGGGATTATAATGAATAATGCAGCAGTTAACAACAGGGGCTTGGTGCCAAGCAGACCTGGGCTTGAGTCCCAGCTCTACTATTTACTAATTATGGAGCTTTGGGCAGATTACCTTCCATCTCTAAGCCTCAGGTTCTTCGTCTTTAAAAGAGTGTCGGTGGGTACCTCACAGGGTTGTTGGGAGGCTTCCCTAAGATAATGCACAGAAAGCCTGATAAATAGAAGACACTCCCCACTCCCCAACCCACCCCCATCATCTCAGCAACGGCTCCTCCAGAATGGAGAGTATCCTGTCTAACCCGCCACCTCTATCTACCCAGGCTGTGGCTTCTTTTCTTCACAGGGACTAGACTTGTTAGCAATTGTTTTAATATTTACTAAGCACATACTCTATGCCAGTCCGACCTCCAAATATTATCTCATTTAAATCTCACACCAGCCCTTTCAAGCAGTGACAGCTCGTGTCCTTTCTCAGATTGATAAACGTAATATGTTGCCAAGGCTTTGGAGAAGGTCTCCAAGCTGGAGTCTCTCTCTCCTCACCCTGCCTAGCATTCCAGGGTCTTCTCAGGGCAAAGGGCACCCACAACAGCCTTCAGCTCTGGGCTCCACCCCACCCCTGCCCATCCCAGGGCTTCAGGGAACCAGAAAGTACTCCATGGTTGTCCTTACACAGTTTCCAGTTGAGCCCATTCTTATCCTTAACTTAAAAATAACTTTCATGGAATTCTTCGTATTTGAAATTTGTCTAAACTGCAGAAAATTTCAAAAGTAACATAAACAAAAATATAACAGCCATCTATAATCCCAACTTTCAGAGATAACCATTGCTACAGTCTTGATAAATGATATTTTAGGGTGATAAATGATAGATAGTTGATATAGAGAGATAGATTTTATTGATGAGCACAATAGAGATTGATATTAAGCATATAGATTGATATATTAGATGGATATGGGTAGTATAGATATATAAATATTAGATGGAGAGACCCAAATAGACAGATAATAGCTAGATATAAGATGTATAGATAGATTTAGATAGATAGATAGATAGATAGATAGATAGATAGATAGCTGAGTGATAGATTAGATAGATAGATACACAGGTAGATAGTGGATGAATAGATAGATATTAGATAGAGATAGATACAGCTAGACAGGTAAATGATAGAGATAAATTAGATAGAGATAGATTAGATAGATAGATAGATAATTAGATATTAGATGGATGGATAGAGAGTGAGAGAAGGAAAAAAGAGAAAGAGAGGGGAAGGAAGGAAGGGGGGAGGGAGAGAGGGAAGAATAAATGAAGGAAAGAAAAGAAGAAAAACATTTCCCATTTTATAAACCTTCTTTTATCCCCACTTCCAGGAATTAATCTAAGAAATCATCTGAAATGCATACAGGGCTGCTCACATCTTTGCTCCTTGCCCCGTTGCTTCCCACCTTCCTGAACTTTACTTCAATAATTACCACATCTCTTTTGCATATTTAATCTCTCCCTTTTAATTACAACCTCTAGGACCCGTTCCCCCTGCAGGGTGCTGGGATAACTAAAATAAGAACAAAGGAGGGGGTTACTGCTCGGCTGTAATAAAATCTCAGAGCCGTGGGAGACTTTCTTAGCCATGGAGTCAGGTCTTGAGCCAAGTCTGACTTGGCCTCTGGCATTCTGCACAGGAGTGACCTGCTTCTTGGTGTTCCAGCTGCAGCCTCAACTATCCCCAATTCTAGGCTTTCTAGCTGATAGGGAGAAACAGACTTCCACCCCCTTCCTCTCGGAGAGCCCCTCTTGCAGCGAGCTGGGCCTCAGGCCTGTCTGATTAGTGGGGGTCCTCTAACTCCAGCAGCAAGGAGAGGACGGGAGAAGGCCAGGGGCCAGAAGGCTGGCCCTGCAAAGCCATTCTCTACGAGGCCAGCGGGGAGGGGCTGAGTAGCTCTCAGTTCTCTTAGGATGCACATCATTCCTCATTGGATGATTAATACGATAACTCGTCACTCTCCATTAGCTTCTCAAAAGAAAAATTGCATCTGCTTTGCCGTCCCAGCAAAACACGGCCATGCCTCACCACGCACCGGGCTCCAGGCAGCCTGGCCTTCTCTCATCTCCTACAGCACGCCCATCTTCCCACCTCCAGGCTTCGCGGAGGCTGTTCCTCTGCCTGGAATGCTCTCTCCCTCACTTGTTTTTTTAAATTAGAGAAAAGTTGTAGGTTTACAGAAAAAAATCATACAGAAAATACAGAGGTCCCAAATAACCCCCCTTCACACACCACTTTCCCTATTACTATCACTTTGCATTAGTATGATATCTTTGTTACAATTGATGAAAAAGTATTATAATTCTATTAACTATGGTCCATAAGTTTACATCAGGGATCACTGCTTTGTGTAGTACAATCCTGTGCTTATTTTAGTTTTTATTCTAGAAACATAAGTACAACCTAAAATCTCCCCTCATAACCACATTCAAATAAATAATTCATTGATGTTAATTAAAGTCACAATGTTGTGTTACCATCACCACCCTTCAGTACTGAAATTTTTCCATCACCCCAAACAGAAACCCTGTACCCATTAAGCATTAATTCCCCATTCTTTACCCCCACCTGGGCCCCTGGCTACCTGGATTCTAGTTTCTAAACCTATGAATTTGCTCATTCTATTTCATATCAATGAGATCATTCAATGTTTGTCGGACTTCAAGGTTCATCCATGTTGTCTCATGTAGCAGAATTTCATTACTTTTTTACAGCTGAATTAATATTCCATTGTTTGTATGTACCATGTTTTGTTTATCCATTCATCTGTTGATGGACGCTTGGGTTGGTTCCATCTTTTGGCAATGGTGAATAATGTCGCCCTGAACATTGGTGTGCAAATATCTGTTTGAGTCCCTGCTTTCAATGCTTTGGGTCTATACCTAGAAGTGGGATTTCCAGGTCATATGGTAATTCTATACCTAAGTTTCTGAGAAGCTGCCAAACTGTTTTCCACAGTAGTTGCACCATTTTACATTTCCATCAACAATAAGCAAGTGCTCTTATTTCTCCACATGCTCTACAACAGTTGCTATTTTTCATTTTATTAATAGTAGCCATTCTACTGGGTGAGAAATGGTATCTCGTTGTGGCTTTGATTTGAATTTCCCTAATGGCCAAAGATGTTGAGCATCTTTTCATGTGCTTGTTGTCCATTTGCATATCCTCTTTGGGGAAATGTCTATTCAAGTATTTTGCCCATTATTAAATTGAGGTGTCTTTTTGTTGTTGAATTATTTCCTTATCTATTCTTTATATTAAACCCTTATCAGACATGTGGTTTCCAAATATTTTCTCCAATTCTGTAAGATGTTTTTACTTTCATAATGACATCTTTCGATATACAAAGGTTTTTCATTTTGATGAAGTTCCAAATATATTTATTTTTTTCTTTTGTTGCCCATGCTTTTAATATAAATTCGAAGAAACCGTTGCCTAATATAAGGTCTTGAAGATGCTCACCTGTGTTTTCTTCTAGGATCTTTATATTATTTGTTTATATGTTTAGGCCTTTGATCCATTTTGAGTTAATTTTTGTATATGGTGGGGGTCCACCTTCACTCTTTCGCACATGAATATCCAGTTTCCCCAGCACCATTTGTTGAAAAGAGTATTCTTTCCCAATTAAGTGGACTTGGCACCCCTGTCAAAAATTAAAAATAAATAAATAAATAATTTTTTAAAATCAATTGGACATAGATGTGAGAGTTTATTTCTGAATTCTCAATTCATCCATTGGTTCCTATGTCTGTCCTTGTGCAAGTAAGCTGTTTTGATTACCGTATCTTTGTAATAAGTTTTAAAATTTTGTATTAGTCAGCCAAAGGGGTGCTGATGCAAAATACCAGAAATCTGTTGGCTTTTATAAAGGGTATTTATTTGGGATAGAAGCGTACCGTTACCAGGCCATAAAGCATAAGTTTCTTACCTCGCCAAAGTCTATTGCTATGTGTTAGAGCAAGATGACTGCCAACGTCTGCCAGGGTTCAGGCTTCCTGGGTTCCTCTCTTCCCGGGACTCATTTCTTTCTGGGCTCAGCTCCTCTGTTTTCTCCACGAGATCAGTTGTAGACTATGAGGCTCTTTAGG
The DNA here is from genome assembly GCA_004027955.1 of Chaetophractus vellerosus. NCBI lineage: Eukaryota > Metazoa > Chordata > Mammalia > Cingulata > Chlamyphoridae > Chaetophractus > Chaetophractus vellerosus. Next base: position 8,810 of record PVKH010021351.1, on the reverse strand, counting down.
CTTTGCCTCTCTGCACAAGGCCAGCCATAGACTATCAGGTGAATGGCTCTGTCTCTCTCTCCGGGGGCTTCTGCCATGTCTAAGAGTTGTCTCTATTCCTCTGTGTTCTTCTTCTGTGTGTTCACTCCCGGGCTCCAGCTCAAAACTCAGCATCAGAACTCCAACTGTGTCCTTTGCCATGTCTTTTATCTGAGTCCCCACCTACCAAGGGGTGGGGACTCAATGCCCTAATGATGTGGCCCAATCAAAGCCGTCATCATTATTTAATCACGCCCAGAGGAACAGACCAGTTTACAAACATAATCCAATATCTATTTTTGGAACTCATAAATAATGCCCAACTGCTACAAATTGGTAAATGTGAATCCCCCAACTTCATTCCTGTTTTTCGAAAAGGTTTTGACTATTTGGGGTCCCTTACACTTCCATATAAATTTGATGATTGGCTTTTCCATTTTTGCAAAGAAGGTGTTGGGATTCTAATTGAGATTGCATCAAATCTGTACATTGATTTGGGTAGGATTGATACCTTAACAATATTTAGTCTTTGTTTTAGTTTGCTAAATACTGTCCAAGCAATATACCAAAAATGGGTTGGCTTTATAATAAAAATTTATTATGGTAAAAGCTTACAGTTCCAAGGCTGTGAAAATGTACAAATTCAGGCATCATCAAAGAGGCTTTCTCATCAAGATCAGCTGCTGACAGATCTTGGTGACAAGGTAAAATGGTGGCCAGTCTCTCTCTCTCCTCCAGGCTCTTTTTCTCCCCAAGCTCAGCTGTGGGCTATCGGGTATATGGCTCATCTCTCCCTGGGCCACGTCTCTTCAGCTTCAGGTTGCTCCACTGATTCTAGCCTCCTATCTCATTGCTCTCAGCCCCTCAGGGTTTCTCTGTCTTTCTGAGGCGATCCTGGAGTCCTCTTTCACCTAGCAGGGTAAAAGCTTAAACTTCCTTTTCTCTGTGTATTCTGTTTATATAAGACTCCAGTAAAAGGATTAGGGCACACCCTGGGTCCTGCAGTCTAATCAAAGGCCCTTAATTGAAACAAGCTAATCAAAAGTGATCTAATCAAAATGTCCCTTAACTGAATCTAACTAAACAGTCCCACAACATATAATGTATTTACAGGCACAGGAATGAGTTCACTTAAGAAAATAATTTTCTGGGCACCACAGAAGATTCAAACCAGGACAGTCTTCCAGTCCGTGAACACACAATATCCTTCCATTTATTTAGGTTTTTTATTTCTTTCAACAATGTTTTGTGGTTTTCCATGTATAAGTCCTTTACATCCTTGGTTAAATTTATCCCTAGGCATTTCATTCTTTTAATTGCTATTGTAAATAGAATTTCATTCTTGAGTTCCTATTCAGACTGTTTATTACTAATGTATAGAAATGTGACTGATTTTTGCATGTTGATCTTATGAACTGCACCATTTTGCTGAATTTGTTTATTAGCTCTAATAGCTTTGTTGTAGATGTTCAGGATTTTCCATATTTAGGATTATATCATCACCAAATGGGGAACATTTTACGTCTCTTCCTTTCCGATATGAATGTCTTTTCTTTATTTTTTCATGCCTAATTGCTCTGGTCAAAACTTCCAGTAAAATACTGAATAACAGTGGTGACAGTGGGCACCCTTGTCTTCCTCCTGATCTTAGAGGGAAAGCTTTCAGTCTTTCACCATTGAGTATGATGTTAGCTGTTGGTTTTTCATATATGCTCTTTACCATGTTGAGGATGTTTCCTTCTAGTCCTAATTTTCTAAGCACTTTTATCTAGGTGAGTGCTGGATTTTGTCAAATGCCTTTTCTGCATCAATTGAGAAAATCATGTGGGTATTTTCCCTCATTCTATTAGTGTGGTATAGTATATTAATTTATTTTCTTATGTTGACTCACCCTTGCATAGCTAGGATAAATCTTGCATGTTTATGGTGTGTAATTCTTTTAATGAGGTGTTGGATTCTGTTTGTTAGTATTTTGTTGAGGATTTTTGCGTCTATATCCATAAGGAATATTGGTCTGTAATTTTCTCTTTTTTTAATTATTTTTTTATTTTTAAAGAAGCTTTAGATTACATAAATGTTACATAAAAATATATGTTATTCCCATATGCCCCAATCCCTCCCCTTCCCACACTTTCCCACATCAACAACATCCCTCATTAGTGTGGTACATTTGTTACAATTGATGAACACATATTGAAGCATTGCTACTAACCATGGATTACAGTTTATAGTTTAGACTTTGTCCCACATAATTTTGTAGGTTATGACAAAATACACAATGGCCTGTATCTGTTACTGCAATGTCATGCAGGACAATTCCAATGTCCCATAAATGCCCCCATATTCTTCTCTCTCCCAACCCTCAGAACCTCTGGTGGCCACTACCTTTTATATCAATGATAAGAGTCCTACCATTGCTAGAATAATAATAAGTCTACTTTAGTCCATTGTTAATTCCCCAGTCTTGAGGATTTGGGGATGGTGATGCCCACTCTGCTTCTAATTGAGAGGGAGCTTAGATCTCATGGGGCAGGTGGATGGAACTATCCTGCTTGCAGTTGTAGACACTCTGTTCCTTGGGATGGGTGTTGTCCATCATCATCTCCTTGTTAGTTGTCCTGGGTTAGTCCAATGAACTGGAGAGAAGGTGTTCCAACTCTGCTGAAATTCAGGGCTCAACTGGTACATGGATAGACCAAAGATTTAAGTCTCTGGGACATGTATTTATCAAGCATAGTAATTTTCTTTTCTTGTGGTATCTTTATCTGGCTTTGCTACTAGTATGATGTTGGTCTCACAGAATGAGTTAGGAAGTATTTCATCCTCTTCAATGTTTTGAAAGTGTTTGAGCAGGACTGATGTTAAATCTTCTGAATGTTTGGTAAAATTCACCAGTGAAGCCACCTGGTCCTGGACTTTTCTTTATTGGGAGTTTTTTGACTACTGATTCAATCTTATTACTTGTTATTGGTCTTTTAGATCTTCTATTTCTTTTTTTGTATGCTGTCCATTTCATCTAGGTTATGTAAATTGTTGACATAAAGTTATTCATAGTATCCTCTTATAATTCTTTTTATTTCTATGTAGTCAGTAGTAATGTTCTCTCTTTCAATTCTGATTTTAGTTGTTTCCTCTCTCTTTTTTTTTTCATTGTCAGTCTAGTTAAAGGTTTGTTGATTTTATTGATCTTTACAAAGAACCAATTTTTGGTTTTGTTGATTCTCTCGAATATTTTTTATTCTCTATTTCATTTATCTCCATTCTAATCTTTGTTATTTCCTTCCCTCTTCTCTCTTTGGGTTTAGTTAGCTCTTCTTTTTCTAGATGTTCCAGTTGTGAGGTTAGGGCTCTGATTTGAGTTCTTTCTTCTTTTTTAATGTAAGAATTTAGTTACAAATTTCCCTTTCACCACTGCCTTTGCTGCATCCATAAGTTTTGGTTTGTTGTGTTTTTGTTTTCATTTTCCTCAAGATAATTCCTAATATCCCTTGTGATTTCTTCTTTAACCCATTGGTTGTTTAAGAGTGCATCATTTAACTTCCACATATTTGTGAATTTTCCAGTTCTCCCTCTTTTATTGATTTCTAGCTTCATTCCATTGTGGTCAGAAAAGAAAGAGTGTATGATTTCAATATTTTTAATTTATTGAGACTTGTTTTGTGACCTAACATATTTGTCTTTGAATTTAAGGTGAGCTTCTTGTATGGAGCATATAGTTAGTTTATGCTTTTTTATCCATTCTGCCAATTTCTGCCTTTTGAATGGAGAAGCTAATCCATTAACATTTAAAGTACTTATAATGCAGGAATTTCTTCTGCCAGTTTGCTATTTGGTCTTTGTAAGTTTTATACCTTCTTTGATCTTCAATTCTTCAGTTAATGTCTAGTTTCATATTTATTTGATATTTTGTAGTATACCATTTTGCATCTCTTCTCATTTTCTTCCATATATATTTTTCTCATATTTTGTCTGTGGCTACCATGGGGCTTAAAGGTAACATCCTAAATCTATAACAGTTATTCTTGATTTGATACCAAAATAGCATACATCGACCTCCATGTTTTCTGACAAGAAATCGGCACTTAATCTTATTGGGCTCCCTTGCACATAACACTTTGCTTTTCTCTTGTACTTTTCAGAACTCTCCTCTTGTCCATGGCATTTGAAAGTTTGACTATTATATGTCTGGGTGTGGTTCTCCTTCAGTTTATCCTGTTTAGGTTTCATTTGGTTTCTTGAATGTGCTCATTCATGTTTTTCATTGAATTTGGGATGTTTTCTGCCATTATTTATTTGAATATTCCTTCTGCTGTGCTCTCTCTTTCATTTCCTTCTGAGATTCCCATAATGTATGTACTGGTATGCTTGATGGTATGCAACAGGTCTCTTATGGCTCTAGTCACTTTTTTTCATTCTTTTTTTCTTTCTGCTCCTCAGCCTACATCATTTCAATTATCTTGTCTTCAAGTTCACTGTTTCTCTTTTCTGCCCACTACAATCTACTGTGAAAACTTCTAGGGAGTTTTTGGGTTGTTTTTTTTTTTGTTTTTGTTTTTTGTTTTTTTCAGTTATTATGGTCTTCAACTCCAGTATTTTTCTTTGGATCCTTTTCAAAATTTCTATCTCTTTATTAAGATTCTCATATTGTTCAATCATCACTTTCCTGATATCCTTTAGTTCTTACTGTGTTTTCCTTTATATCCTAGAGCATACTGAGGATTATTTTTTAGAAGTCTTTGTCTAGTATTTCCAAAGTCTGGTCTTCTTCATTTATGGGCCGTTATTTATTGTTTCTTTGTCTTGTATACTTTCATTGCACACTATGCATTTCAATATTTTAAAGTGTTAACTATGGGATTTTTGTCCTTGAGCTATCTGTTCTTTAAGTGTATCCAGATAGTGATATGACAGACACTTCCTTGAGTGCCAGAAGCTAAAAAAATAAACCAAAAACACACACAAAAAAATATCTTTCACAGTCTTCCCAAATTGGCTCTGTGTTGGCCGGTACTCTCCTTCAGAATTTTGCCCTCCTATCAAGAAGATCATCCCAAGGCAAAAGTGAAGGGCAGGGTCCTCTTTGTCTCTTCTGAGGTCTTTTCTGAGCCTGTGTTTCCTCCTGGAATTGTGCTTTCTTACAGGAATTTGAATGCTCCTCTATTCCCTATGAAATAGACTGTTTGCCCCCACTCCTGGGTTCTCTATTGTATGAGTTAATGCAGATAATCTTTTGCCCCAGGATGCTTTGGTTTAATTGTTTCTTATACATTGTTAGCTGTCCACAAGCTGCTTCTGCCTCTAGGCAAGTTCTGGAAGGGCAAACCAGAGGTGAGTTTCTTGGTTCAGTCTTTTAAGCTGCCACCCAATAGACTGGCACCAACATATGGGCACCCGAGAATGTGCATAGAGGTTACTCTGCTCCCTCAGGAACAGGGCCAGGGATGCACAATGGAGAATACAGGTTGGTTGCACACCTCGCAGAGGAGGGGGTGAGGGAGGGGCAAGCAGGGCCATGACAAGCTTCTACCATTTTAAAACTACATTTTCTTGATTCAGCCTTTGTCCAATTACTACAGCCCTTTAACTGTTTTCCAGAGTTCTGAGGATGAGGCTCTGCCAGTTTTTGCTAGTTGTTCAAAGATGCTGTGGGGAAACAGCAGCTTATGCTGACATCTTAGTCCTCTCTCCCTCATTCTTCTCTGGCCATCCTCTTCTCATCCTTCTAGGCTCAGTGCCAGTGCTGCTACAGAGAAGTCTTGAACTTATGTTTAGGTCTTCCTGTTCAAGTTCCCATGAAAATCAATGCCTTTCCTCCATAGTAATTTACTCAGTTTTAATTTTAAAATGATGTGCTTACTCTCTGGTCCACCCAGGACTGAGAGCTTCATGAGGGCAGGATGATATATGTATAAAATCATGATTATGGGCACTGGTTCTGTAGCCGGCCTGCCAGGGTGCAAATCTCAGTTCTACCTCTGACTAGTCTTGCCATCTGGGCTATGCATCACTCCTGCTCACTTTTATTGCCCAGCACAGGTCGCATGGGCTCACCTAACTTTAAGGCACCAGCAGGCTCATCCAAACATGCACCTGGAAGAAGGAACCAGAAATACTTGGCAGACAGCACTAATGACAATCACAATATCAATTTTTGTTTGAAAAAGTTTTCTTCCACAAAAACAACACAACCACCACCACAACAAAACATCAATTGTACTAGACCAGACTTACCAAGACCATATTCACATTGAAACAAATGGAATCTACCTGCCATGATTTCATGCAAGATGTAATGTTAAACATCTTTTTTAAAATACTAAAGCAACTGATACACATAGTTTTAAAATACTTCAAATAGTACTTAAGGGTATAAGGTGAAAAGAAAAAATGTCCCTCCTCTCCCAAGCTCTCAAACCCATTGTCAGCCACAGGCGTGCCTTTTGAAATATACCAAAGATTGGTCAGTCTTTATAAAGGGTATTTATTTGGGGTAGAAGCTTACAGTTACCAGGCCACAAAGCATAAATTTCTTCCCATACCAAAGTCCACGTGTTGGAGCAAGATGGCTGCCGACCTCTCCAGGGTTCAGGCTTCCAAGTTCCTCTGTTCCCGGGGCTACATTTCTCTCCGGGCTTAGCTTCTGTTTCCTTCACGAGTTCAGCTGTAGACCATGAGGCTTTCTATGCTTTGCGTCTCTCCACAAGGCCAGCTGTAGACTATCGGGTGAACGGCTCACTCCAACATCAGAACTGCTTCTCAAATCTCCTCCAAATTTCTGCTTTTCTCAATCTGCTTTTCTCAATCTGCTTTTTATACTTGAGACCACGCCCACCGAGGGGTGGGGCTCAACGTCTCACTGATGTGGCAGTTAACACCCTACTCATAACTTAATCATGCCCAGATGAACAGATTAGCTTACAAACATAATCTAATTTATATTTTTGGAATTCATAATTAAATCAAACTCAAACCATTACACCCATAATTCCATAGAAGCAATTATTACAGACAAAAAATGTTTCATGACTTGAGATGAAGGTCTGCAAAGGCTTCACATAGCAGACATGACTTGAAGATGTTTGCATTTCTTGTATGTGAGATTTAATTTTCAAAGACCCCTACGATCCAACTTAAGTGTTATAAGCCATCTTGAGACCTAAATGATGAGTAGTTAGGCTATCTCATAGCCACAGAGAAGAATTTGGAAGGGCTGGGTATTCCAATCCAGAGCTTCAATCCAGGAAGTTCCATCAAGGCATCACTCTAGACCCAGAAGCTGCCACCCACCACTCCCCAGATTAAACAGCTTCAGGACCCTGTGGCCCACTAAATGGATTCACAAACTAACTCAGATAATTAATCCTAGGTCATTCATCCTCTTAAACTAAAAAAGTCTTCCAGCTGGCCCTCCCACTTGCTGCCCAGGCTATGGAGCATCAGGTGGGCTCAGATGGAGGAATGTGGTCCCTGACTTGCTGACAGAGACTCAGCCAGAAAGACCCAGGAGCAGGCCCAGAGGAAGCCCGTAGGATGATCCTTGTGGCCCCAAAGCATCTGCCCATCAATCCAATGATGAAGCTAAGTCCTCACTCTCCACTCACCAACTCTTTGACCTCAAGGATGTCTCATAAAATCTCTGATTCTATTTTTCCTAATAAAATGTTAAGAGTAATATTAAACTAATAACAAATAATTAATAATAATATTTGAAAACTATGGGAGGATTAAATGAAATAACGAAAGCTAAGTATATGGAGTTCTTGGCTCACGGGTAGTGCTCAGAAAATGTCACATTTTCTCTAAGCTCTCTGAGCCACAGTTTTCTCCTCTGTAAAATGGAAGTAATGTAAACTATTATCTTACAGGAGCTAAGGGATGAGAAAAATGCTTTGGAAAAAATAAGGATGAAATAATCTGAGCCCAGAGGCTGTAAGTGTGTCCCATTCTTGATGTGTGATGTTAACATCCCAGAAGCATACATCTTAGGACACGGCCTGATTCTGTACAGAGGTTCTCTCTAACCCTGGGCATTCTGTCTCCTCGATATGGCTTGGGGCCCAAAAAACGACATTTCATCATGTTTCTAGACTATCACAAAACACATGAAAGTTACTTGGGGTTGAGGGAGAGGAAAGGGCTATTAAACAGGCATCTCAAATTCAGTTAGATACTGTAAATAAGTGATGACAAATAGAAACTGTCCCTTGACCTTAGGGTTGAAGAGGTAATAAGGAGTAGTGGGGACTGTGGTTTACTAGAAAACACACGCCCCGTCTAGTGAGCAGCTGCCCTTCAGCTCCAACCAATTGCTGTCACGTGAGCATGGTTGCCTCATGCGGCCACAACATCAGATTTCAGACAGAAGCCCAAAATCCTTACTTTTCTGTGAAATAGTCTAACTTCTAAATGTTGGGAAATTTCACATTTAAAAGACCTGAGAAAACACTGTACCCTGCGGACTGCCAGATTATGCTTTTTGCAGTAAACTGTCAAATGATGGAATTAATTACTAAATTAGCCAAATACTTCCCAAACAGTCCCTTGGCTGCTATCTCAGGACTTTTAATGTATTTCCTATTTAGCTCCTTATAGCTCTACACACTTTTAGCAAATAATGAGCGTTCATTAAGCACCTACTGTGAGCTAGACATTATGGAGGGAGTCAGAGACCAAAAATTACAACAAACATAAACAAAAATAAGTGCAAGACACAGTCTCCCACCCTACTCCCACCCAACCTCCTCCTTATATCAAAACTACAGGGGCCGGCTGTAGCCCAGTGGATAGGGCGC
>PVKH010021350.1:0-14353 GCA_004027955.1 Chaetophractus vellerosus | reverse complement strand
AGAGCTCGCTGGGAAACCACATGGGAGGCCCTGGGTTCGGTTCCCGGGGACCTCTCCTAGCGGGCAGACCGCCTTGAGAATGGCAAGCCGCCATGGGCGGGCCGGAGCCGCCGTGGGCAGGGCAAAAAGCTGCCACGGACAGGCAAAAGCCGCCACGGGCAGGGCAGGTCGCCTGCAAGTCAAGCACAGCCAGCCACCCCCGAACTGAAATTGCCGGCCGTGATGGAAGCAGAAGCCGCCCACAAGCGGGGAAAGCCGCGCCTGCGCAGTGACCAAGTCTCGGCGCGTCCCCGCAACGGGGGGGAAGGGGAGATATGTAATAAAATAAATAAATCTTTAAAAAAAAAAAAAAAAAGTCTATATGTACCTGTTACTAGATAAAAATAGTCACAATGGATTTTTTTTATGTCCAACTATATTTAAACTGTTTACAAGAGGCACATCTAAAAATTTTTTTGCAGGGAAAATAAAAATATGGAAAAAGATACACCACAAAAATACTAGTATGATGTGTAGTTCTTTTAATTTCACACAAAATAACAGGCAAAAGTATAACTAGAGAGAAATAATCTTATAATAATATTCAATTCACCAGGATATTAAAATTCTAAATTTATAAACACCTACTCACAAATCTTCAATATAAATAAAGCAAAAAGTAACAGTAAGCATGACAATGTAATATGCATATATATAATCACTATATATATATATATAATTTTATACACCAAATGATACCATACTAATTTCAAGTCATCAAACTTCCATTACTCTCATTTCTAGGTCTGTGCCTGGAAATAACCCAAGTGTCTGAATGGATAAGTACATTGTGACATTTTCCTAGAGCAATGAAATTAAATGAGCCACAAAGACATGGGGAATTTGTAGCAACACAATGTTGAGTGTATAAGTCTCTGAAATGAGCATATATTACCTTTATAATTTTTTTAAAAGTTAGTTTCCATAAAATTAAAAATAGAAATAATAACTCAAAGTAAATATTTGGTAAAATGTCTGGTCTTATTGTTCACTGGGATTACAACTGATTTTAATTTTTAAAATATGGTTGCAATTCAAAAACAAAACAAAAAAACAACACTTTCATGTTTTACATAAGGAAAGTCCCAATAATATAGCCTCTGGGGCACTTTAGAAAGAGTAGATACTGGAATGGTCACAGTGTTCTCAGGCCAAGAGCCTGTCAAAAACCAAAGATGTGGGTAACAAACTATTTGAAATATCCACAAGTGAAACTGGATGTAGAAAAATATGTTTTCAACTTTTACTTCTGTTTATGATAAACCAAAAACATATGACACCAAAAAGCATATGGTGTGAACAGATAATTAACTTTCTATAGATGTTACATACTGATTATTTCCATGAATGACCAACAAAGGTCAACAAACAGGTAGGCAACTTGGACAGCTAAAGTATTCTCAGGAGATAAAAGGTGAAACAGTGGTTGAAATCCTGTCTTCCTTTTCTTCATCCCCTGAGACATTTTATATTTTCACTGGCAGCATTATGGAAGGCAAGAAAATCACAGAAGCAATCGTTTTTGTTTTCTGTTATTTTAAAAAGCAGAGCAAGGCTGAGAAAAATCTGGTAAAGTACGAAGACTAAGAAGGCAAGAAGGCAAATGCAGTACAAACTCAGCAATGGGTGAAGACTGAGCCTAAAGGTTTATATTACAATCTATCATTAAATGATGTAAAAGGTCAATTAATTACTCACAATTTCAAAGTATTTAATGAGTAGTCCCAGAATTACTGATTCTGCTGGCAAATCTCATAATTTTGATCTATGCTAGAAGGTTAATCTCAAGTGATGGTTGGGTAAATACATTCAAGAAGTTTATAGGACTTCCCAAAAATCACAAGGCAAGTCTATGGCAAAACTAGAACCTATTACATACACCCACAGCATTCTTCTACTTCACATACCAGTACTAGAATAAGATGCTTATGAACTGCCCATAATCTCAATTATATATTTATCACACATATGAATGCATTCTAGAATGAGTAAAAATGGAGATAACAGTAAACAAAAATTGTTAAAATTATTTTGCTAAAAAAAAAAAAATTCCCACTCTCAAAGAAAGCAGATTGAGCACATAATGAAAAACTATGGAACTTGTTTTCTTCTTACTGACAATATTGGTGAGCACAAGGCTAATCCTCTCATTTTACATCCTGTCCAAGACATGTGATGATTCTCTCAATATAACTCATAAAGATGCAACAGAGAGTTAAACAGTCAATGCAAGGTACTATGAACACCAGTATATTACAGCTTTATAACAAATATGTATTGCTTTTTTATTCAGGGTTTGGTTTGCCAAAAGTGTTCAAAAATACAGCGGTGGCAACAATAAAGTTCATATCCTTTGACCAGACTCAAAGAGTTGGAAAGCACAGAATCTGGCAGGGCATGGTGGGGATGAGAAACCCAAACATAATGACAGAGAAGAGAAACTGAAAAAAACTAATACAGGGGGCAAGGGCAAGAATTCACCCTATCTAGAAAATGGAAAGAATCACAAGAAGACAAAGGCTAAATTATTCCCAAGAGATCTTAAAGAAGCCCAGTGATATGAGCAAGTCACCACACTAAAAAGCAGTTTGAGAGAATACACAAAGAATAGATCAGGACAAAAAGTAAACATTTACAAAAGCACAGATGGCAGCCTAGCAATTTCCAGTCACAACTATTCACACTGGCCTATGAAGACAATCAACATTAATTGCCAGCATTTCCAGGTGAGAAAACCAAAGTTCAAAGATACTATATTACTGACCCAGTACCACTCAGCAAGACAGAAGCAGGAAGTGAACTACCACTTACAACATGCTCGGCTTCCAGTGAAATACTATAAAAAGTATTTTACTTACCAATCACAAATATATAGAAGTATAAATCAAACTTTTCAAAGATGGTCTATTTTAGCAATGAACTGCCCATATGTCCTTCTGTTTATGCTATTTCTGTGTGCAATAAAAAAATGCACTGCTTCATATGAACAACTGAACTCATTCAAATTTTATCTCTACAGCAACAAGAATATGGCACATACAATTTCTAACTAGTAGAAATATAAAGATGAATATAATAATTCAATTCAATCCTACAGAGATCTATTAAACAGCTAATGTGTAGCAGGCACTTTACAAATGCAACATACAAATACTGATATGAAACGGTCTATACCCTTCAAGGAGACCAATTGAAAACAAATAATTGCACTGTTGACTAAGTGCAATGATAAAGGTTTTCAAGGGGCACCAAACTAACCTAGAAAAGAGGGAAAGGGGATATGCTATCAAAAAAATTGGGAAACATTGGGGTAAGTCCTATCCCAGAAATGTGAGCAGAGAGAGTAGAAAGAATGGTAATGAAGCATCACAGACCTCCAATTTCAGTTTAAATGCTGTCACCACAAGATTCTGGGCTTGCTATCAACTATCCAAAATTCCAAAATACAATAGCCTTTCTGATAAATGCATTGAACCAGCTTTCTCTCTGTATGTGTGTGTGTTCATATAGCTGTAATTCAGAAAGGTGTTTACTTCTCATTGTGTAAGCATGAAATATTTTCCTAATTCCGGATGGTTTTACCAAATTAGATTATAAACTTCCTTAAAGGAGCTCTATTCTGATTGGCTTAGAAATAAATAATCATTTATATAAATAGGATATCCCTACAATTCCCAGAAATTGAGGAAACTGAACTTCTAATACTTTCAATGTAAAAAAAGAGGTATTCTTATAAAGATTTACTGATGAATAAGCTAGCACTGCTTCTACTAAATGTTTGAGATAATTAAATATGTAAATTTGTATTTAGCCAAATTGAATCATTATTCCGACAACTTTATTTCAACAGTAATTATGTTAGCTTGAAGATAATTTCCAAGATCTTTAACTTAAAATCTTAGACTGATAATAAATTTAGTAAATTCATGAAGATTCATTAGCTACCTGGACTATTTCTAAGTAAGATGGAATACTGAAACACTGATTACTAAACAATTTAAATTTGTATACTTTTTGCTTCTAATTTAAAATGCCAGAGAGAGACTATATTTGGATCTGTTAATGATTGTGTTTATTTTTGCTACTTTGAGATGCACACAGATATAGAAAGTTGGTGAAGGTTTGCAGAAAGGAAATTTTATTTGTCATGGTAAAAGCTGATTATACTTTGGTGGGTTTATTTATAAGATTTCAAAAATAACATTAGTATGGAATATTATTCTAATAAACTGTAATTTGATGTTCTCCTTTAAAATGACAAAAGTTCTCGGATTATTGGTCTGCATTTAATGAGAGGTTTTAACAGGTTATTCTTTACGTTCTGTATAATCTGCCTAGAAAGCAAAGATTCTGTGACTTAACAAAATAACCTTTTATGGTTTATATTGATTTTATATTTCCTTGATTATTTGAGAAAACAAATGTTTCTCACTTTGGAAAGAGATAAGGTCCTTTACAATCATGCTAACTCACATGTTTGCTTTTAAAATCTTTATTGTCACTTTGATTTAAAAAGTAACCAGATATTATTTCTCAGTAACCCATGATCCTCTCAAACAAGTATTCATGCCTCCTGACAACTTTTGATATTTTGCCTTCCCAAAATGGAATCATAAAGGATATATTATATCTGAAACTGTCTGAGATTCCCCAGAGGATTCCTGGAAAATCACAAAGAATGTGTTTTTCATGTTGTAAAAAGAGAAGTGACAGAAATATTTAGGTTTATTTGATAGGTTATTATTGATGAGTTAGCAAATCAGAAGCCTTCCCTAGACGAAACCTGCAAAAGTTATAAATATTTCATAATTTAAATGCTATATGAGAAGGTCCTAGAGAATTGTCAATGCCCTCAAGCACCATGATATGTTTCTATTATCAAAGTCCTGGTAATGCTTTACCTGATATCAGGTAACAACAGAATATTGTTAACAGTCATAATTTCAGTTATTTGCTTTAAATAACTTGGTGACAGCTTTACGTCTTTAATTTGAATCTGGCATTTTCTAAACCAGTGATTTTCAATTGGGGACTTATCACTTTTTAAGTTTTATTAATATATAGATGTTTAAGGCCTACTCCAGACTTACAGAATCTCTTCCCTTGCTATTTTTTATGTATTTTTGGTGCATTCTACCTATATGCTTGTTACATTCATAGTATATTATGTTGGGATTATTATACGTCATATCTGAAGATTTTTCCTCTGCAAAGACTATGCTCATGGATTTTTATAAATTAGATGTAATATCCACTCTTCTTTGAAAATAGGGTTAATGATTATGTTTACACACATTTTTTTAAAAACTTTTTTTGGATTTAATTTGCCTTGTTTTGCATGCCACAAAAACAATCAAATTTCCTTTTCTATTGCATTATTCCTATAATGAACTCTCATCAGATCTTTCACTTTTAAATGATCAGTAATAAGTTAAACACTCAAGTGAAGTCTTCTGTCATCTACAGATTGTTTTGTTTTATTCTTTTGCTTCCCTGAAAGTACTCGCCATCAGCTATAGGCCAGAATGCTTTGTGTCAACAAAGAAGTCTCAGAGCCCCACGGAAAAGGTCTATGGCAGGTACTTTGGGGTACAAAATTCTGATGGTATCACTTAAACAATTTTGAGACCGTATTAGTGGACCAGTAAGGATTTCTAGAATGCTAGTAAATGAAGCATATGGCTCCAAGAGACTGCTAACTCACAACTGAAAAGAACAAGAATTAATTATATAAGACTGAATGAACTGATAAGGGATGACTGTGGTTTGTGTTTGGAATATTGATGTTTTAATGTTCTATTTTCTAAATATATAAAGAACTCCTGTCTTCTCTCTTAAGCTATCTATAACAAAACAAAAGCAGACTATGCTTTTGTAAACTGAAATGAAATGTTTTTAAATAACAGAATCCTGAAGCTCTTACTGAGTATTCTTAGTTTATGGCAATATAATTATTTGCAAAGTCTCAATAAGAATCTGACCTTCTTGTTACCAAGACATAATTGAAAACATTGGTTATAAAACCAAGTCCATGCCTGTAATGTCATATAGAGAATGATGCTGTCTTGTCTGGTAGAGATTAGTTGAGTTTCCCAACACTACCCCACCTCCACATGGTAAAACCAGTTTGGGTACCTAGTGTATATTGGACTGGATCCTGTTACTTGTCAATCCTACAATCCTCCAAACTAACTTTTCCAATTTTTCTCCCACCTGCTTGACTCAGCATCACCAAGAACTAAAACCTCATTGCCCAGATCCACATGAGGACACTAAGTTGCCTTGCAGTTAGCCCTTTTTTCCAGGATCTGAAGAACCCTTCCAGTTGAAGCCTGATGCCTTGATACCAGCCTTGAAGGATTCTCCCTGGACAAGCCAATGTGCAGACCACTAAGGAAGTCTGGTGAAATGCTTGGGCCATGCAAGCCCTTTTATGAGAGGAAGTTAAGACTGTGGATCCCACCACCAAGAGCATCAACATCCTACTCTCAAGAACTTCAAGAAAATCAGCAAGTGGTACTGCATAACCAAAAGATTTTCCTCAACAGACTTCTAGGAATCCACTGGGTTCTCAGGATTCAACTCCTGCCCCTTTACTTTAATACAACCTTTTATATTAATATTTCTCTTTTTCATCTCAGAAATTCCTGTTTTTAAGATGTCTGATTTCTAAGACCCTAAAACAATCAACTTTTGCCACCACCCCTCAACAGATGGTTCAACTGGCTTTACAGGGACAATGCCAAAAAGAATCCTCAAGAGACTATTTCTTAGATTTTCTCTCACCCCACTCAGTAGGTTTATGATCATCTCTGACTTGTTGAGTGATAAATGACACTCATCTTGAACAGAAGAGGGTGCTGACAATGTTGCTAATGCTCCTGGAAAAGAGTGAAGGTTAAGAAATCCCCTCACTCATTTGTGTTTTGAGAAAAGGCTAACCATAAAGGGCTACCTTATTCTCAAATGTTCCAAGATAAGACCCATCTCTACTTTTATACATTTATGTACAGCTTTTATGTATGTATATAAAAAGAAAGTTTTTTAATGAAAAAAAATCTACTAAAACAAAAGAAAATGTTGTAGTGAGCATTCTTCTCTTCTTAAGAACTCTACAGCAGGATGTTCTCATCCAACTCTAGGTCTTTATCTACCACATGCATGCTACAGAGTCACATATCTATACAAGGCCAGACCAAGACACACTAGCAAAATTAGCAACTAGTAATTGCTCAAAGAGATATTTTTTAAATATTAGTTCAATATTTATTTGGAGATGAGACTAAATGCACATGGGGGGGTACAGAAAAGTCACTATGATATACTTAGCATTTTCGCTATTACCCATTATGTTCAAGCCCCAAATTTGAAAAATAAATCAACAAAATGAGCCCTGCAGTAATTAATCCTAAATTCCCTACAGAAATGCTCCAAAATCCTCTATTCATTAGGTATTCACCACCTCCACTATTTCCAAAAGTTTATCCAAGTATATCTGCTCACATAAAGCTTCAATGCCCTGTACAATGGCCCAGCTGACTGCTCAGGCTCAATTCCTGAGTCAACTGCTAACAAACCTCACCCTAAAATGCTCCAATTCAAAAATTATTATTCTTACAGCCTCTATTGCTACAAAAGCCTCCAAAAGCAACACAACTTTGCAAGTATTGCTATTCCTATTTTTTCTATATTCTTCCTATACTCTCCTTAATGAATGATATCACAACCAGAAAACAAGAAAGTCAACCTCAATTATCCCCCAATGTGTACCAGTACATAGAATGGGCTAGCTCCATTTACATATAGCAGGTAATAAAAAACTAAACGCTATTAGAGAATTTTCATCTATTTACAGTTTTTAGTCCTCAGCAGAATTGAACTATGAAAATATAAAGAGCAACTCTCTATATTCATTCCTCTCAGATCAAAATGAGATTTTGTTTTGTTTTGTTTTAATTTAAAAAGCACCTACTATTTGCCAGGCACTGGTCTAAGTACACATAATGCCTTATTTAATTTTCATAGCAACCCTATTAGGAAGAAAGAAACACCAATAAGTTATTAGGAAGCTTCTCCAAGGTCACACAATTTGTATGTAAGTAGCAGAATCAGGATCTGAAACAGGCTGTCTGGCTACAGAGCCCATGCTGTATTAACAACTACACTCTTCTACCTCCTAAACAACAGTAACAGCCTGTTAGGATGTCTTTCCATAGCTTTTCTCATGCTTAAGAACATACAGAGTTTTTTCCTTTATATAAAGAGTCCTAAGAAAAGGCTTTCAATAATGTTTAACATTTGTTCATTTATGAAATTCCAAATGAGCCTGAAACAGTCTTTTCAATTGTCTGTAAATTATATAGCCAAGTACATGTCCAGAACCCTAAAGAAAATTCTGCTAGGTTCTCTACTTTCAGTCATCTCTTATACAAAATTTATTGCCACACTCTGGATAGAGACTAACCCTTTCTCCTGTCCACAAAGAGGGCAAGGAAACATCAGTTTCTTGTTTCCCCTATTGTCCTCATTCCAGAACTCCAACTCATGAGAAACTCTTCCATGTAACACATCTGGAAAAAGAACTTTTTTCCTCCCAAAATTTGCTAGCATATGCCAAGAAGGGCTCCAGGCTATACCAATTACCTCCAATTCCTGTATTCTTTTTCAAGATCCCAAATGTCAGGCATATTCTTGAGATTGTTGGTCTTTACTGAATTGTATAGATAGCAGAAGATATTCCTATTCTCATTCCATTGCTACAAGGCCACCAAAGCAGATCCATTACAAATCTGTCTCCAGAAATACCCTCACCTCCAATTCACATTTGGTCATCAGTTACACTAACCAATAATTTCCAATTGAATTTACTGTGATTATTACATATAATTTGTCCAAGGTTTCAAAGACATTAAACTTGTATGTTTTGGCTATCTTTCAAAGTTCTACTAATCAATCCTTCCCTTCTGAATTCATCCTCATTCAGAATTCAATAGTAGCCCTTCTTTTCCCATATAAGCAAATAATTTAAAGCCAAATTTACTCCCATCCTCCAGAAAACCTAACCAAAACTAGGAACAAAATTTTTAATTTCAAGACACATTTTCTTTTGCTTAAAAGAATAAGAAATGATGAAATGTAAGCCACCCTGTTCACTCTTGAAGGTGAACAAATATTCAACAATAAAAATTAATGGTTCATTCACACGACTGAATTATTTATTTGAATGTGGTTAAAAGGGGAAATTTTAGGTTGTATTCAAGTTACTAGAATAAAAATTTTTAAAAACATAGGACTACACAACACTAACAGTGAGCCCTAATGTAAACTACAGACTACAGTTAAGAGTATAATTAGGGCCGGCTGGATAGCTCAGTGGATAAGAGCACCGGTATACCACATGGGAGGCCCCAGACCCCGTTCCAGGGACCTCTCCAAGCAGGCAGACGGCCTTGAGAAAGGCAAGCCGCCGTGGGCAGGCGAAGCCGCCGTGGGCAGGGCAAAAAAAGCGGCCACGGGCAGGGCCAAGCTGCCACGGGCATGGGGCATGGCAAGTCACCCATGAAACACGGAGCTGCCGCTGAATCACGGAAGCCAAGCAGCCCGCAAAACACGGAACTCTGCTGCCCGCAAAACACGGAGCGGAGCCGCCCGTGAAACGGAATGGAGCCACCCACGAGCGGAGACAGCCGCCTGCATGGAGGGCCCACTCGGCACATCGCTGCAAAGACGGGAGACAAGAAGCAGACATAGAAAAACACGGAAGAATGGACACACAGCAAGAGCAAGCAGAAAGGGGGGGGGGATATGTAATTTTAAAAAAGTATAATTATAATAATATTGTTTCATCAATTGTAACAAGGTACCATATTAATGCAAAGTGTTAATAATGGGGAAACCATGGAAGGAACTCTGTATTTTCTGCATGATTTTTCTATAAACCTACAACTATTATAATATAAAATTTTTTAAAAATTCAATGGCTCTTTCAGCATTCATTTTGCTGGAATTATCAAGAAGAGAAAAAACACTAAGTGGTTATCAAGAAGGGAATACTGGGGGCTGGCTGTAGCCCAGTGGATAGGGTACCGGTTCACCACATGGGAGGCCTCGGGTTCAGTTCCCGGGGCCTCTCCGAGTGGGCAGACCGTCTTGAGAGGGCAAGCCACCATGGGCGGGGCGGAGCCACCGTGGGCAGGGCAAAAAGCCGCCACGGGCAGGGCAAAGCTGCCACGGGCAGGGCAAGTCGACCGCAAACAGAGCAGAGCCGCCCACGAGTAGAGCAGAGCCGCCCGGAGCAGGGCAAGCCGCCTGCGCAGTGAGCTGACTCGGCGCGTCGCCGCAACGGGGGGGAGACAAAGCAAACACAGAAGAATGCAAAAATGAACACAACAAGAACAAGCAGAAAGGGGGGGATATGTAACAAAAAAATAAATAAAAAGAAGGGAATACTCAGAAGTGGATGTGGTTCAAGCAGTTGGGTGCCCACCTACTATGTGAGAGGTCCCGGGTTTGGTTCTCCATGCCTCCTAAAGAAGACAAGCAAGACAACGAGCTATCACGATGGGCTGGTGTAGCGAGCTGACAATGCAACAAGATGACAACGAACAGACACAGAAAGCACAGAGTAAGCACAAAACAAGGAGGGGAAGAATAAATACATAAAATAAATCTTAAAAAAAAAAAAAGAATACTAAGGATTCCTAACTAGTATTTAGAATTTATCTGAAGGTAACAAATAACTGGCATAATAGTTCTGAAACATAAATTATTATCTTTCTCAAATTATTATATTCAAAACTTGTCTCCTCTTCTCCATCCCACACCTTAGCTCAGGGCCTCATCTTCTGATGCTTAGATTTGTGAAAATACTTTGTTTTAAGGATTCCACTTTTACTCTTAGTCAATACCCTACCCAACACTGCAGTCAAATTAATCTTATGAAAGTGAAACATTTTTAAAAATCTTAGAGTTACTGCCCTCAAAATATAATGCATGGACAATCCTTCATAACCTGGTCTGGCACATAATAGAGGCTCATTCTGCTTAAATAGATGAACAGACAGAAAGGACAATCAGTTGGCTAAAACAATCAACATTTTGTTTTATTTTGTTTTCAGGAAAATCAAAGTCTGAGAGTTTTAAAGATTCAAAATACAAGATGATTAGACCAGTATGAGTATTAAGAGAAGAACTGAAGATTGACAGAGCATACAGAGAGAATGTGAAGAAAAATTGTTATGACTTGCACCAATGACAAAAAATTGAGAAATCAGAAAGGATCTGGATAGTTTAATTCAGTTGGCAAATAATTTCTTTAAATCTCTACAATTCCAAGTATTTTTTCTTTATATATCTTAGTGTTTTCCTAATTTTCTACAAAAAAATTAACTTTTTATAATATAAAATATTTTTTAAAGTCAATAACTCCCTATTGCTTAAAATTGGATTTAAAAAGCCAATCCTCCACTTTAAATGATGTCTACACCCTGCTCTTGCAAAACTAGCTAAGAAAAACAATATAACTACAAGAATTCACAGTTTACAAAAATAGCACAACAAAAGATGGGAAACAGAGGAACTGCAACCTGCTTTACACTATGACTTTGTATTTCTTGTGAGTGAATTTTCCAACCCTGACATTTTCTGAATGCAAAGACCCGATGTACCAGGCACACACTATATCGTCTTCTCTCCAAAAAGAGAGAGATTGCACAGAAAAGATAGGCTTCTGCCAGACCTTCATAGAACACAGGCAACCAAGGTGGTCAAATTATGCATGGCAATTGATTAACACATGCAGAAACAGTCAATACTTATCAATAACAACTGAAATAAGGGCTTTCATTAGCAATTTTGTCCATTTTTTTTCTTTGCATATAAAAATATAAAACTTTATACTTGAAGCTAACTCCATCCAAAGCTTTTCCATCTCAGGAGTGACTTCTGTGGATGGAACACTGGTTGCATAAGAGCCTGTACAGCATAGTTTGTTGAATTACAAACGATATGCTCTATGAGCGGCAAGTTATTATACAATTGGGCAGTGGTTTCTGATGTGGCACCAGTAAAGGGAGCACTGCTAACATGCAGAGTTTTCAATATGCACATTTGCAGGATCTTAGACTCAATTAGAGAAGGAATTTGGTTTGTAGTCTGCCCTGACTTTCAGTAACCTGAGAAGCAGAGATGAAGAGAGGAACAATTTCACATGGAGAACAGCAGTAAAAACAGCTAAAGAAAACCAGTAAGGCATTGATTTTTCCATTTTGCTTACTAAAATCCTGCACGTGAATACTGTCTCCACCCTCTAGCTTCATAAAAGTTCATAAACACTTACTCAACTAAAAAAACATACAATATTCATATGATCCTGCTCTCTTCCCTAAATCTTCAAAAAGCCTACCTCTAAGAGCAACAGAATATTCAATCAGCCTCATTAACAGAAATTAAAGTTGCTTCTGAATACAAACATCTATCCAATAGGACATTGACCAGAATCATCTTAATTATGATCATTGCCCACTTTATCCCACAGAAAAAGATTGAGTATATATTAGATGGCTAATAAACATTTTTAAAAATAATATAAAAGCAGAAAAGGGTTTTCTCCCATTTAAATACATATAGGGTACAGGATAAGGGGTACTGGGTTGGTAAAAAAAATTCTTCCTTATCAAACTTAGCAATGTTTAATAGTATGTGTAAATTACCACACCAGTTAGATACCATAAAATAATTTTTAAATGTCATGATTTTTGTCTTTATTATCACCGCAATACTTGAGAAGACAAAACTATTACATGTTGAAAGAAACCTAGCATGGTAGTACTTAAATAGCAAATAAATGCCATAGGCAATAAGTAATGAAGGTGATCAGAACAGGGAGAGATCACTGTTGGGGGTGAACAAGGAAAGCTTAATAAGAGAATTCACATAATCTTGCAGTTTGAAGGGACCCAAAAATCATCTTGCCCAATCTCTGATTAAGAATTAGCTAGCCTAAATCGGACACTTCCAAAAAGTAGAAACATCGTCTTTGGATGATGCTAAATCAGAAAATATTTCAGTTATGAAGCAACATTGTTTAACAGAAAAAATGTGGACTTTTTCTGAATCTACCAGTTACTAGCTTTATAAAATAAGGAAAAGTCACTTTTTTTAAAAAAAGGTACATTTCTGAGACTTTGCTTTCCAATCTATAAAATAAGTAAAATACCTATCATTCTTCTTATTTTTTTTCCTAAAAGAAGTTTAATACTCACATTACATTTAGAAACTAAAAAATATTTTTAAATAATATTTTTAGTTTATTGGGTTGTTATATGGATTATATATGAGGTGTACACACACACACAAAGTATGTGCTCAAAAATGTTAATTCCCATGTCTTCATTTTGGCTCCATCCCCTAATCCTCCCCCAGTCCCAAAACTTCCATCCATCTGATATAATACCCTCTTAGTGCCAAAACACTACAATTCTACTCAATTTTCCACATTTTATTCTTTTAAAATATGAAGCCGTATCAGTGGCACTAAAAGTTCTCTGTTTTCCAGGCTAAAAACATCATTAATCCTTCAACTACTCTTCATATGCAATGGTATCTTATTATATAATTAGTCTATTTCCTTTCCTCTGAAGATGTTCTGTTTCACTTATATCCTAAAACTGTGACACCAAAAGCTGAATATAATATCTTAGTGTATTCTAAACATAACGTAATGGGACTATCACCTCCCTCATCCAGATACTACAATAGTACTAAATTGTTAATACAGACTTGGCTCTTTTGGATCACAACAATGTACTGCTTTCTTATCTTCATTTAAGAGCTCTAAGAGTTTTTTCCCACATGTATTGCTTATAAACTTTTCCAATGCTGTGCTTACAGTTAGCTTTTTTAGACTCAAGAGTAGGTATTTACATTAACTCAGGTAAAATTCAATTCTGATAGATGAAGCCAAATCCCTCATCTTGTAAAGATCCTTCAAAATCTTAATTCTGGCATTCATGTGCTAGTGATCATAAATATAATAAGCATACTCTTAACATCTTTATTCTAATGAAAAAGTCAATACTCAACACAAAGGTGTGTCCAGTACACTACCACAACAATCCTCTATCCTAAAAGATTAATCTATCATTGGGTTTTATATTCAACCAGCTATTGGGTTTTATTGGTCTTTTATCCAAATCATAGTTCTTTACCTTGTATAAACAGTAACTTAGGAGGACAATGATATATAAAACAATGTTAAAAATGAGTAAGAGTTACCAGAAGTGAATTATTTTCCATTTCCCAAAGGCACCATCCT
>PVKH010021349.1:0-14357 GCA_004027955.1 Chaetophractus vellerosus | reverse complement strand
AATTAGCGTATTATCTCTGCCCAACTTCCCACCCAGAAAAGTCCTATTGTAACCATCCTAGTCAATATTATTGTGCGTATTGGGGCTGGGAAACATTAGCCACTGCCTGGACTCCCCCACAGTTAGATAAGTTTTTGTAAAGCTAGCATGGGGACCTGCAAGTTGCAAACCACGTCCAGCTTGTGGTTCTTCGCCAACAATACCAAACTATCCCACAAAGTAATTCAAGTCCTTAAGAAAGAATCCTTAAGAGTTACCTGTCAAAAAAAGTGGGGAATGTTAGATTTTAGTTAACCCCTAGGGCCTTCTCCCTCAGAATCCTGATAACCCCTAGGACCCTTCTCTCAGGAATGTAAGACTCCTGATAACTCTGCTACCTTCCAACCCACCCTGAGGCCACTAGAAACTTCCTCCCTAGGCACCGGGTGTGCCTCCCACTTGGGGCTTCTCTTATCAGATGTGACCTCATGGGCACTTCCCATACCCCTGATGATGCTTATAAATCCTGTAACTGCCTTGGGTCAGGGTCCATGGCATTGCCCACGATTGGGAGCCCTGGACCCTAGCTTAAGCTAGTAATAAATCTCCCTTTTTGCTATTGCATTGTCAATGTGGTCTCATCCGTGCGTCTGGGGATCTGAAATCGGGCACAATACTGTGTTTTCAGTTCAGAAGTTCAAGGCCACTCTGAGAGAAAGGGGAAAAGGGTCTTGAAGAAACCTCCACATAAGGGCAATATAATGTGTGCTCCACTGAAAAAAATGAAATAGTATTGAAATATCTCTAGCAGTCACATTAAAGACACACAAAAGGTTGGTCAGACTCTCCTCATATAGAGAAAAAACAAACCAAGGTTCCCAGAAGCAGAAGGTGATGAAATGATGACATATATAACTGAGAATAAAAGGAGCTATTGGGGAAACATGAAGTATGTTACCTATTAGTAATTACAGGAATTAAAAGTATATGACTGGGGCCGGCTCGATAGCCCAGTGGATCGGGCGCTGGCATACCACATGGGAGGCCCCGGGTTCGATTCCCGGGGACCTCTCCTAGCGGGCAGACCGCCTTGAGAATGGCAAGCCGCCATGGGCGGGCGGGAGCCGCCGTGGGCAGGGCAAAAAGCTGCCACGGACAGGGCAAGAGCCGCCACGGGCAGGGCAGGTCGCCCGCGGATGGAGCGCAGCCAGCCACCCGCGAACTGAAGGAAGCGCCGGCCGTGAACGGACGCAGAGACCGCCCACAAGCGGGGAAAGCCGCGCCTGCGCAGTGACCACTCTCGGCGCGTCGCCGCAGCGGGGGGAAGGGGAGATATGTAATAAAATAAATAAATCTAAAAAAAAAAAAAAAAGTATATGACTCACTATGGCCAAGGAGGTCTACAGGCACAAGTTCTATCGGTTAAATAAGACATAAGACCATTTAGATGTACAGAAAAGGGAACTAGAAAGAAACCAGAATGTACTATCTCAAGTTACTTAATTTTATTATAATTTTTTTATACTTACACTGTTTCCTAAATGGCATTATGCAACCTCAAAAACAGTATTTCATATAACACAAGAAGAGAACCTTTATATAAACTATGGACTATAGGTAATAGTATAATTATAATAATACTGTTTCATCAATTGTAACAAATGAACCATGCTAATGGAAAATGTTAATAATAGGGAAAACTGTGCAGACAAAAGAATATGAGGACTCTGTACTATCAGAGTACACCAGTAAACCTGCAACTGCCCTAATTTTAAAAAAAGAATCACAGGGCTATGCAATATAAAAACTTTCAAGAACATGCCAGAGGGACAAAAGAGATGGTCTCTCTCTTCTCCCTCAGCATCTGCAGACAGTAATGATGAGATAATTCACCCTTCAACTCATTAAAGGCTAAAATTAGTATTTTCATTTTCATTAGTGAAAGGCCTATATTTTGTGCTTTTGTAATTGTAAGATGTGGATAATTGTGTTAATTGTATTTTATGAGAATCTTGAAATAAATATCATAAACAATCAGTAACATTGTTTCACAAAAGCCACTACAGAGTGTTTCCTGACATGTTGGATCTAACATGAGTACATCTTGTTACCAATCTCTGGAAAATGTAAACAATTACAAGTAGACAGCCATCATCTCTTCCTCCAGAAACACTTTCTGCCACCAATGGGTGGAAAGGAGCTAGAAGCACCCTGAGGCCTCAATCTGGGCAGAGCATCTGATGAGCTTACAAATAAAAAACAATAGGTAAAAAAAAAAAAAGAAAAAGAAAACAATAGGAAGCATAGCAACCCTGTATAAAAGCACAAGACTCTTTCTCTTCCTTGCTATTATAATTTGCCGGTATGAAGAAAAATATTGTACCCTAAATTTGACTAGACCCTGAACCAAAAAAATATACCACTTTCTCCCTTTATATGTTATTGGAAATTTAATTTAATATGTCAGCTGGATTAGATCCTGAACCAGAAAAAAAATTGATAATCTTGGGACAATTGGAGATATTTGTTTAAGGTATAGATTAATCCTGTATGGTTGTTAAATTTCCTAATTTTGATAACGGCACTGTGGTTATGTAAGAAAATGCCCTTATTAGTAACTGCACATGGCAGTAAAAAAGAGAAGAGAAGAGAAGGAGAAAGAGAGAGAGAAAGAGAGAGAGAGAGAGAGAGAGAGAGAGAGAGAGAAGGGAAAAGAAAACAGTATTTCAATAAAAACAATAGAAGCCTGCATTATAAGGTATAAGTGCCTAGGTAGAAACCCATACATACTCTGACTTGTGTTCATTCATCTCCTCTCATCACAAATTACAGGTCATTTTTTCTGTGCCAGTGTTCTTTGCTTGTCCACTTCATCGTTAAAACTCTGATGTTTTTCCCAAAGAGCATCAGAGTATAGTATATTTCTAAAATCAATTTTTTACTATAGTCCTTTCTATTTTCATTTTCTTATATTTATATACTTCAATGCCAGTGCTGATAAATATTTATACAAGTTTGTTAAGAATATAAAATATTTTATGCAAAATAAATAAGCAAAAGAAATTTCAACACAGTTCATTAGAAGATAACCAAGTCTGCTTTTCTTAAAGTGTTACTAGAAAATTTGTACAATCAAATACATGAGATCATGACTGCTGACATAAAATAAAGCCAATGCCAATAAATATATCAATTTAATTTTTTTCTACAAAGTAACAGTAAAGGCATACTCAGCATGGTAACTATTAACTACACATATAATAAATAAATAATGAAAAATTTTAAAGGTTCCATAAAAAAAAAAAAAACTAAATTCACACAAAATTTAAAGCCCTTGGTTTAGGCCATAGTTTTAACCTACTCTTGTAACAAATGGTTTATGGCCCAAAATAATTTTAAGTAGTCAAACTGAATGGTCTTTTAATTGTCTATAGGCAAAGTGCTCAGAATGTAAAGCAGAATGCCTTGACCTTTCTTCTAAGAACAAGTGAGTCAATGGCTTTCAGTCCATTCCTACACTAATCCCTTCAGTCATTCAACCAACATCCATTGAATACCATCTCCCAGCCAAGCATGAGGAAATTGAATAAGGGTGGTCCAGATGTGATAGGAAGACATGCCATTCTGTAAGTCAATTCCCTGGAGAAGGCTTCAGCTGGAAAATGTAGTTGAAATTAGAAGTGTAACCAAAGATGACAAACCACAGGACTCCGATCTTAGCCATTGGAAGAGCCTAGATTGGGGAACTAAATTCTATTAGAATCCAAGCTAGATAACAAATGCCCATTTCCACACTCCACGGCTACTGAGTAAACCTCTTAGCACGTCCTTAAAAAAGTAAACATTCTAGAACTCACTGGGCTTCTATGGGTTAGTAAATTTCACTACATACTTGAATATCACTTAGATGGTTCAAATGGTTTAAGAATGAGATTTGCCAAAATTCAAGGTACTATATTAATTTGTTTTAATATCTCCAAACATAAAGTAATACTTTCATAACTGGATTTCTTGAATTCAAAGGTGACATAATCTTGAAAGACTTTTTCAAAATAAATATGAATTTTCATGAAATATGTACAAGCTGGAATAAAGATATGTATGAGGGATGGGACATAACACAAGAAAGGTGGCAACAGACTCCCTAAAAGAAACACATACCGCTTGACTTCTCTAAAGTATTTTAAATTCTAGCATTTAAAAATGGGCAAAATTTGACCAATTTTTTTTTCTGATTTTAACAAAATTTTATTTAACTTTCCACAAAAGACCAAGAAAAGGAAAAGAAAGATGAAAGATCAATCTAAAATTACATTGAGGGCTGTGACTTTGTTGATTAAGAGTAATGAATTCACTATTTAAATTCCATGCTGGTAAACACAAGTTCTGTTCCATAAAGGTACCTAAACAGCAACAAATAGCTTTTGTGAAGTCTGCCTTTGGGCAAGCACCAATAAATAAAAATTATTTTATAACATCTAATATTGTTTAAAGAGAAATTTATGTTGCTTAGCATCCTATTTTCTTTTAATGACAAAAATGATATATTTGCTGGCATGAAATTGGCACAAATAACAAATACCATTTTCTTTAAAGTAATTTTTGGGTAGAAGATAGTAATACACGTTGCCATTTCTGGCAAAGATATAATAGTCTTAAAGAGAAATAAAACAAATGCATAGGTTTAATGAATCACTTATATTTGATCCCTTATTCAAAAATAATTCATTTCATTGATACATAAATAAATCCCTATGTTTAATTCGAAATCGTGCAAAAAAATTTTTACACCAACTTAAAAAGAGAAATCTGTTCTATTCTTAGAGTACGTCATTCCTGGGCATTACTTCTATCATACCACACCATGCCACACACGCCAAAAACTAAAAAAAAAAAAAAAAATTTAAAGCAAATCTTTCAACAAACTATACCTTTGATTCTTATAATTTTCTTTCCATAGAACAGTTTAAGAAGTTCTAAATTTTGCCATTTTTATTTGGTGATACTTTAATGGTTGCAGTAGTTGCAGTGATGTCAGTTATACTAAAGAACAACAGATGGTTGGAGAGAAGAATAAAGCATTTCCTACCATCTGGCAGCCTACAGAAATTGAAAAAGCAGTGACATAGCTTTTTTAACTCCATTTCCCTTCATTACTCCTAATGTGATTGTCTTTTAATTTTTTTATATTATTTCCGTTAAACTTTAAATAGTCTAGATGCAGTTTCCATAGAAACTGTGATCCTGCTGCTGGCTCACACACTAGCCCCATGCAGCATTCACACAGTATGGTCAGAGCTGAGGCTTTGGAAAGTGGGCAATGTTTTTTTCCAACTACAGAACTTGAAAGATGTCATGTATGCTTGCTCCATCATTAACAAAGTTATTTTTAAAGGGGAATGAGGAGTTTTTATGCTCCTAAATCTTCAGAGTTATTGCAAGATTCATTACTAAATGTAAGATTGTATATGCTCCAAATCAGAATAATTTTCTTTCCAGAAATTTTCAAGAAAATGAAATGTACCTGTGCATCTAAAAATACTAAGGTAACAAGGTGAAAAAAGAAGAGACAAATTTGGAAATAAATATAAATGGAAGATAAAAGGTAGCATTCTCAAATGCTGCATCCAAAACCAAAAGATATTATTTTTTTCCACTGTATTTTGACTATTGAAATACTAATTTCTAATTCACAAACCATAAATTTTTCTTTACATAAAAAAGAAAAAAGGAAACACTATTCTTCTTAATTGCAATACCTAATGCTTGATCTTTCATTGTTCATTCATTCCAAAAGATTCTTTAAATCTAACACATCTAAACTATTTTAGATTTAAATGAAAGAGGGAATCACTGTGGCTCACTTGGTAGAGCCCTGGTTTACCACATGGGAGGCCCTGGGTTCGGTTCCCAGGGCCTCCTCGAGAACGCAAGCCGCCACGAGCTGGCAAGCCGCCTCACGGTGAGCTGACTCCGCGGGATGCCGCAGCAGGGGGAGACAAGCAGACACAGAGGAACACAAAAGCAAAAATGAACACAGCAAGAACAAGCAGCAAGGGGGGATATATAAATAAATAAATAATAAATCTTTAAATAAATAAATAAATAAATGAAAGAGCCTTGGTGACCATTATTTTTCCAAAGACTAAAGTTGATTTTTAGAATAAATTAAAGAATATATCCAATCCTTTCAACTGCCAAAAACAATCACTTTTAAATAGCTTCTGCTTTCTGGTTTTCAAGTGTTTACCATTATAACTTTAAATAATATACTTGATAGGGAACAAATGTTTTGGAGAAGGGGAAGACATGAGAGATTTTTTTAAAAGTAAAAATAAAAGATCAGATCCTCTAGCAGCGTAGCAGTTTGATATTGTTTATGAATTCCAAAAATGGATATTGAATTGTGTTTTCAAAATGCTCTGTTCTCTGGGCACATTAGATTGTATTAAATCCAGAGGTTTCACTTTAACTTGATAAAATTATGATTAAGGTTTTGATTTGGCCACATCAGTAGGTCGTTGAGTTCCTGCCCCTTTGGTGGATGGGGACTCACAGAGAAAACGACACAGCAGAGGCGACAGTTTGAGTTTTGATGCTGGAGCCTCAGGAAGTAAATACACAAAGAAGCAGATTCGTGAGGAAAGAGAGAAGGCTCCATTAGACATGGGAGAATCCCCGGGAAGAGAATGAGTCTGACAGTCTACAGCTGACCTTGTGAAGAGAGCAGAGCAGCTGAGCCGGAAAGAAACAAGCCCCATGGAGAGAGACACACCTTATGCTAACCTACAGCTGAGAACCGAAGAGGTGGGACCTCAGAACCTTTGGAGGAAGAGGAAGCCCGAACCCTCTCAGACACTGCCCACCATCTTGCTCAACATGTGGAAAACGACTTTGGGTGAGAAAGTACCTTTTATGGTACCTTGAGTTGGATGCTTTTGGGCCTGGTAACTGTAAGCTTCTACCCCAAATAAATATCCTTTAAAAAACCCAACAGATTTCTGGTACTTTGCAACAGCACCCCTTTGGCTAACTAATACAAGCATATTCTAAAAGGCTCTATTCAACTTCTATGTTATAATACTAACCCAGTTATGCTATAAATTAGTTGTTTATGTGTCTGATTGTGAGCTCAGGCATGTTACTTGATTTCTTTATGCCTTAGTTTCATCATCTGGGAACTGAAGATATACAGAAAATAATAACTTTGTTGTAAATGTGAAAACAGAGTCAAATTACAATCATCAGAAATGCCCAATATTTGAAAAGAGGAAAGAAGATATAAATTGCATATATTTCTCATGAACGATGAAAGCATAGTCAGTGGCCTGATAGGAATGATCTCTAGGAACAAAGGCCCAGGGAGGTACTTAGTGAATAGAAAATCCCATTGTTTTGGTTTGATAAATGCTGCCAAAGCAATACACCAGAAATGAGTTAACTTTTACAATGAGATTTATTGGGTTAAAAGCTTACAGTTCTGAGGCCATGAAAGTGTCCAAATCAAGACATCATCAGAGACACTTTCTCAATGAGCTGCAGCTGTGGGCAATTAGACATGTGGCAGCATCTCTACCCCTCTGCTCTGGGACTTCTTCACAATCTGTCTCTGCAGACTTCTTTCTGTTTCTCTGGCTTTTTATTTCTCCATTTATAAAGTACTCCAATAAGAGGATTAAGACCTACACTGGGTCATGCCCTACTGAAGTGATCTAATCAAAACAAAAGTCCCATAACTGAATCTAATCAAAAGGTCCCATTTTCAATAAGTATACACAAACAAGAATGGATTGGCTTTAAGAACAGGATGTTCTGGGGTCCACAAAAGACTCAACAGCCACACCCACCACAGCTAGTGAAAAGCAAAACACTTTACTGCTGGCTACAACTCAATTGAACGACTCAACTGAATTGTGGATATTCTCCCACATATCCACCATCAAATTAACTCCTATATCATTTATGGAACAGAAAATGAGGAATGCAAAGGCACTTTTCCTATCAATATAGATTATTTTCTTTGAGATTGAGAGCTTCCTTTTTAAAAGAAGTTCATAGCCTCAAGGACAGTATGGCTAAAGGAGTTTATCAGAAGAATATGTGGTAATAAGTAGAATTCTATTAAAACACTAAGTTTATAAAACAGAAAAGTACAAACCCCACTAGCATTCCAAGTGCAACTCCTTACCGTTGACTATACGGTATTTCTAAAACCTCTAGCAAACAAATTAAGCAGATTTTCTATGGAATATACCAAAGCCAAACAATCTAAAACTGTAATTCTATTATATTCCTCATGAGAATGGAGGATGCTGTGTTTTACATTATTGCATAAAAATAAAATGATAATATAAACATAAGACAAAGCAGATTTATTTCATAAGGAGAATTTTTCTGAGGGTTGTAAGGTCTACTAACAAATAACAATAAAAATGTGGCTTTTTAATTTATTTATAGGATTACTGCAAATTGTTTTCATGTGAATAAAACTTATCAAAGTGGCCATGCCACAGTTTATAAATGTAGCATACCAAATAACAATCAATCCATATGTCAGCCTTGGCTTAGCCACATGGCTATAAGGTCATTATAAGCACAGTTTCTGTGCTTTTTTAGTATAAGTTCAATCAATATGGGCCCTAGTAACTTAAGTTCTAGAGATCACCTCATTAAAGACCTCTGATCTGACAAAATGGATACATATGTATATGAGTAATGATGGCCACCAAAAATTATGCAATTCATTTTACACCAAAAATATTTACATGGGTTTGACACCAAAAAAATTATGTCCAAATTATTTTTATTTAGGTACAAACAATAATAAGATGGAAAAAAGATAACACATTTAATATAATTTTGCTTTTCCATCCTCCATAGCTCCTTGTGTTAAGTTATAGTCCATAACGTTATATTAACAGGACCACCAAGCCCCAAACTGAAGCCCCTGTGTACTGGGAGGGATCTATGAAAGCCAGGGGCTCTCAACCCTATATAACATTTCTGATTAGAACCACAAATTATAATCTGATGCCAATAAAGCCACAGAGTGAGTTTCTTAAAAAGTGATTTATTGAGGACTTCTAGGAAGATTGCATGGGAGTAGGTAGGCAGGGCTCAAACACCTTAAAAATATCAATGGAGGAAGGGCAAAGAGCTGTCTGAGGAAGCTGCTTTGGGAATCTGCAGACCAGGAGAGTGTAAGCATCACTGAGGACAGAGAGGAACAGAGAGACAAAGAGGAAAAAACAAACTTCATGGATTACTCACCCCCATGGCTGGAAACAGCACCCACCTACAAGGAGAACAGCCTTGGTAAAACCCAAGGCACGCTGCAGCCAATTAAGAGGGGAAAGGAGGTCTTTCTCCCTCAGATGGGAGGGTGCGGCAGAGGCTGGTTTCTCTTCACTAAATTTAGCAAGCAGAGCCTACATTGAATTTCAGCCCTAGCCAGCCCAGCAAGTGGGCTGATTTGTCGAAGAGCACCAACTGCTGGCAAGCCAGAAAATTACAGGAAGAAAAAAAGCCTTTTGGAGTCTCTCATGTCCCAGAACCCTTGGGTCTGGTCTGCACCCTATTAGTGGATGCCCAGTTTTGTTATTTAAGCTGGGCAATTTTAAAGATTTAGAATAAGTTGAACCAACAATTAAAGAAGAGTTGTAGAAAAAAACCAGTAGGCAAGAGACAGAAATTAACCACCAGAGTAAATTCACCAACATGGTTAAACATTAGGAAAATATTACAAGACATATTAAGAAAGAGGAAGAGATGTTCCAGACAAAAGAACAAACCAAAGATCCAGACAGGACACAGGATTTAAGACAACGAATCAATGACAACCATGTAAATCTCCTAAATCAATTCAAGGAGTTGAAGGAAAATATGATTAAAGAGATAAAAGATATTAGGAAGACACTGGGTGAACATAAAGAACAATTTGAAAGTCTGCACAGAAAAGCAACAGAGATTATGGAAATGAAAGACACAATAGATGATATTAAAAATATATAAGAGGGAAGTGGGTGTGGCTCAAGTAATTGGGCTCCTGTCTACCATATGGTAAGTCCCAGGTTCACTTCCTGGTGCCTCCTGGTGAAAGTGAGCTGGCCTGCACAACAAGCCGGCCTATATAGCAAACTGGCCCACACAGAGAGCTGGCCCACATGGAGAGCTGGAGCAACAAAAAGAGACAAAGAGGAGAGACAATGAGAGACACATCAAACCAGGGAAATCGCTGGTTTCCCTGAGGTGGCTCAAGCGATTGAGTGTCTCTCTCCTACATCAGAGGTCCAAGGATCGATTCCCGGCGACTTCTAAAGAGAAGACAAGGAGAAGAGAAGACAAGCAGACACAGAGAGTACACAGTGAATGGACACAGAGAGCAAGACAGCAAGTGCAAAAACAACAGGTGGAGGGATAAATAAATAAAACAAATCTTTAAAATATTCATATATATATATATATGGCATATAATAGCAGATTTAAATTGGTAGAGGACAGAATTAGTGAATATGAGAGCCAAGAATTTGAATGTAAAAAGACAAGAGAATAGAAAGAGTAAAAAATGGAAACAGGGTCTCAGGGATGACAACATGAAATGTACAAACATATACATTCTCAATGTCCCAGAAGGAGAAGAAAATGGAAAAGGGGCAGAAAGAATATTTGAGGAAAGAATGACCAAAAAGTTCCCAAGCCTTATGAAAGCCATATATATCAATATCCAAGAAGGATAACACAGAATAAATCCGAACATATCTACTCTAAGACACCTGGTATTCAGAATGACAAATACCAGAGATAAAGACAGAATTCTGAAAACAGCAAGAGAAAAGAAATACATCGCATAAAAGGGAATCTCAATAAGACTAAGTGTCATCCTTTCATCAGAAACCATGGAGGTGAGAAGAAAGTGGTTATGATGTATGTAAGGTACTGCAACAGAAAAACTGCCAGTCAAGAATTCTTTATCTGTCAAAACCATCCCTCAAAAATGAAGATGAGTTTAAGGTCCTCACAGACAAACACAAACCAAGAAAGTATGTTACCAAAGGGCCAGATTTACAAGAGATACTAAAGGGAGTGCTGCAGCCTGAAAGGAAAAGACAAGGGAGAGAGACTTAGAGAAGAGTATAGAAAAGAAGATTATTAATAAGGGGAACCACCAAGGTAAAAAGACAGTCAATAGTAAGATATAACAACAGAAAGCCAAAGGATAAAATGGACAAAATAGATAATGCCTTTACATTAATAACATTGAACATTAATGGATTGAACTCCTGAATCGAAAGTAATAGACTAGCAGAAATGATTAAAAAAATAAAGAGCCATCTATGTGCTGTCTATGAGACTCACCTCAGACATAAGGACACCATCAGGTAAATGTGTAAGGTTTGAAAAAGATATTCATACAAATAGTAACCAAAAACAAATCTCTAGTGGTGATAGTAATATCAGTCAAAATAGATATTAAATGCAACTCTTATAAGAGATGAAGAATGTCATTATATATTAATAAAAGGAGAAATTCACCAAGAAGAAATAACAATTATAAATATTTATGCACCTAACTTAAGAGTCCCAAAATACATAAGGCAAACACTGGTAAAATTGAAGGCAAAAATAGATGTCTCTAAAATAATAGTTGGAGACTTCAAGACACCACTCTAAGCATTGGATAGAACATCTGGAAAGAGGATAAATCAGGAAAGAAAGCTTGAATAATATGATAAATGAACTAGACCTAACAGATATTTATAGAACATTACATCCCAAAACAGCAGGATTTACAGTCTTTGAAAATGCTCATGTATCCTTCTTCAGGATAGAACACATATTGGGTCACAAGACAGGTCTCAATAAATTTAAAAAGATTGAAATTCTACAAAGCGCTTTCTGTGATCATAATAGAATGAAGCTGGAAATCAATAACAGATGAAAAAAGCGAAAGTTCACAAATGTTTGGAGATTAAACAACACACTATTAAATAATCAGTGGGTCAGAGAAGAAATTGCATGAGAAATCAGTAAATATCTCCAGATGAAGGAAAATGAGAACACAACATATCAAAATCTATGGGATATAGTAAAGGAAGTGTTGAGAGGGAAATTTATAGCCCCCAATGCTTATATTGAAAGAGAATAAAGAGCAAAAACCAAAGAATTGATTCATACCTGGAAGAACTAGAAAAAAGAACAGCAAACCAATCCCAAAGTAAGCAGAAAGAAATACCAAAATTAGACCAGTAATAAATGAAATTGAGAACAAAAAAACAATAGAGAGAATCAACAAAACAAAAGTTGGTTCTTTGAGAAGATTAGCAAAATAAACAAACCCTTAGTTATATTAACAGAGCAAAAAAAGAGAGAAGATGAAAATAAATAAAATCAGAAAGGAGACGGAGGCATTACCACTGATCCAGCACAAATAAAAGAGATCACCAGAGGATATTATGAACAACTGTACACCAACAAACTAGACAATAAAGATGAAATGGACAAATTCCTAGAAATACACGAACAAACTATACTAAACCTAGAAGAAAGACTTCAACAAACCAATCCCAAGTAAAGAGATTGAAACAGTCATTAAAACCTCCAAAAATAAAAAGTCCAGGACCATATGGCTTCACAGATGAATTCTACCAAACATTCAAACACAATCTAATACCAACCTTGCTCAAAGTCTTCCAAAAAATTGAATAGGACGGAATGCTACCAAAATCATTCTATGAATCCAACATCACCCTACTACCAAAGCCAGATAAAGATACCATGAAAAAGAAAACTACAGACAAATTTCTCTAACATAATATAGATGCAAAAATCCTCAACAAAATGCTTGCTAACTGAATCCAAAAGCACATTAAAAGAATTATACACCACAATCAAGTGGGCTTTATCTCTGGTATGCAAAGGTGGTTCAACATAAGAAAATCAATTTCTGTAATACACCACATTAAAAAATTGAAGAAGAAAAATTGCATGATCATCTTGATTGATGGAGAAAAGGCATTTGACAAACTACAGCATCCTTTCTTAATAAAAATACTCCAAAAGATAGGAATAGAAGGATGATTTCTCCACATAGTATAGTATATATATGAAAACCCCACAGCTAACATTGTACTCCCAACAGTGAAAGACTGAAAGCTTCACCCTGAGATCAGGAATAAGACAAGGAGGTCCACTGTCACCACTGTTATTCAATATTGTGCTAGAAGTTCCAGTTAAAGCAATTAGTCAAAAAATATATTTATAAAAGACACCCAAATAGGAATGGAAGGAGCAAAATTTTTTACATTTGCTGATGACATTAAAGATTAATATGCAAAAATCAGTACTGTTTCTATACACTACTGATGAGTAATCTGAGGAGGAAGACAGAAGAAAAATTCCATTTACAAGAGTGACTAAAAGAATCAAATATTTAGGAATAAACTTAACCAATGATATAAAGGACCTATATCTAGAAAACTACAAAACATTGCTAAAAGAAACCAAAGACCTAAAAATATGGAACAGAATATTAAATATCACTAACATGTCAATTCTACTCAAACTGATTTATAAAGTCAATGCAATCCCAATACAATTCCCAACAGCCTTTTTTGCAGAAATGGGAAAGTCAATTATCAAATTTATTTGGAAGGTTAAGGGGCCCCAAATAGCCAAAAATTGTCTTTAAAAGGAAGAATGAAATTGGAGGACTCTCACTGCCTAACTTTAGCTTATGCAAGTCTCAGCAGGATCTCACTGACCACCACAGCAAACAGTGCATCAAATAGCAGGACTCCTGACGGCTCCAGAGACATCCAGAAACTATAAGCAGACAGCTCAGGAATTCGGCACCCTATCAGTGGGCCTTACTTTGGAATATATGCTCCCCAGTGTAACAGAGTTAGACTCATTTATAGGTTCTCTATATCGGGCTCTTCTACCCCTTTTACTTGAACCTATAATTAGGACGATACTTGATAAATATATGTCCCAGAGACTTAAACCTTTGCTCTGTCCACATGCCAGTTGAGCCCTGAATTTCAGCAGAATTGTAACACCTACTCTCCAGTTCATTGAACTCACCCAGGACAACTAACAAGGAGATGATGATGAACAATGCCCATCCCAAGGAACAGAGAGTGTCTGCAACTGCAAGCAAGATAGTTCCATCCATCTGCCTCATGGTATCTAAGCTCCCTCTCAAACAGTAGCAGAATGGGTATCATCATCCCAAAATCCTCAAGATTGGGGAATGAACAATGGATTAAAGTAGACTTATTACTCTACTACAGACTTATTTTTTTATCTATAACTATTTATTTTTTACATAGCTTTTAAAAACATTTTTTTTATTATATATCCCCCCACTTTCTGCTTGT
>PVKH010021348.1:0-14373 GCA_004027955.1 Chaetophractus vellerosus | reverse complement strand
GTTTCCAGAGAAATGCTTATTAACATGCAAATATATTTGTACTTCTAGTTGATACTTGGTTACCCAATATAGGAATTGAGGACTGCATTCAAATTCAACAGATATAGATGCAAGAGGTTATCTACATTTTACAATGGCTAAAACAAACCTAGGTATGTTTTATCCTTATCATCCTTAGCCATCTCTCTCTCTTTCTTCCCTTTGTTCCAAATCATTCTATTTTCATAGTCTTTCCCCACCCTCCCTTTATTACCTAGATTCATTTCCCTTTTATAATTTTCTCAGTCTCTCTTTCTCACTTTTACTATTTTCAAACTTTTAACATTACTTTACACAAAATAAATTAGCTAGTCATGTAAAAGTTGAATCCCCAACTATGGAATAGGAGAATATAGCAACATGCACAAATACCTGGAAAAATCCATTGCTTAAGTATTTGGACCTCAGAATAGAGTTTAACTGCTCTCCTCTGTCATTATAATGTGTAAAAGATAGTATCTGTTGCAGGATGATTTTAAAACAATTATTAAAATATGTAATAATTGGAAGTGCCATGTGATTTTCTATTTTAGAAAACATAATCTCAGAAATCAACTAACTCATTGGCTTTCATGCTAACTGGTATGCTATGTATTCTTCCTTTGGGCCCAGATAGATTTTCTATTCTTAAAATGTTAATACATCTCCAATAGAGAAAGAAAAAGACATCACTTTGTTAAATGTCCACTGCAATATCCTTATTGCTTTAAAACTGTAAGGCTTGTTTTTCTATCAGAAGAAACAGATTTCAAAAATAATTATCTTTGTATTAGAATCAAATAATCCACTGTGAATATGAAATCTCATTGAAGCTCAAGCACAAATGAAAAATATATGTGCATTTTCTGATTCTTGGTGAGTGATATAATTTTAATAGCCAATCCTCCTTAAAAACATTGATGAATTGAAGAAGAAAAACCACATGATTCCCTCAATTAATGCAGAAAAGCCATTTGACAAAAAACAGCACCATTTTTTGATAAAAACACTCCAGAAGACAGGAATAGAAGGAAGCTTTTTCAATATGGTAAAGTGCATATATGAAAAATCTACATAGGTAGACTGAAAGTTTTCCCTCTGAGATCAGGAACAAGACAAGGATGTCCACTGTCACCATTGTTATTCAATATTATGCTAGAGGCTCTGGCCAGAGGAATTAGGCTAGATAAAGAAATAAAAGGCACCCAAATAGGAGAGGAAGAAGTAAAACTTTCACTATTCACTGAACCCCTGAAAAATCCACAACAAAGCTACTAGAACTAATAGACTAGTTCAGCAAAGTGGCGGGATACATGATTGATACACAAAAATCAATGGTGTTTCTATACACTACTGATGTGCAATCTGAGGAGAAAGTCAGGAAAAAATTACATTTATAATAGCAACTAAAACAATCAAATATTTAGGAAAAACTTAACCAAGGACATAATGGACTTGTATTGAGAAAACTACAAAACATTACTAAAAGAAACTGAAGAAGACTTAAATAAAGGAAGGACATTCTGGGGCCGGCTCGATAGCCCAGTGGATAGGGCGTCGGCATACCACATGGGAGGCCCTGGGTTCGATTCCCGGGGACCTCTCCTACCGGGCAGACTGCCATTGAGAATGGCAAGCCGCCATAGGCGGGCCGGAGCCGCCGTGGGCAGGGCAAGAAGCTGCCACGGACATGGCAAGAGCCACCACGGGCAGGGCAGGTCGCCCGCGGATGGAGCGCAGCCAGCCACCTGCGAACTGAAAGCCGGCCATGAATGGATGCAGAGACCGCCCACAAGCGGGGAAAGCCGCGCCTGCGCAGTGTCCACTCTCGGCGCGTCGCCGCAGCGGGGGAAGGGGAGATATGTAATAAAATAATTTTTTTTTAAAAAAAAGAAGGCCATTCTGTGTTCGTGGATAGGAAGACTAAATATCATTAAACTGTCAATTCTTCCCAAACTGATTTACAGATTCAACGCAATTCCAATAAAAATTCCAAGAGCCTTTTTTGCAAAAGTGGAAAAACCAATTATCAAATTTATTTGGAAGGGTGAGGGGCCCTAAATAGCCAAAAAGATCTTTAAAAAAAGAAGAACAAAGTTGGAAGATTCTCACTTCCTGACTTTAAAGCAAATTACTTAGCTACAGTGGTAAAAACAGCATGGTATTGGCATAAAGACAGACACACGACCAATGGAACCAAATGGAAAACTCAGAAATAGACCCTCACATCTACAGTCAACTGATTTTTGGCAAGGCTGTTAAGTCCTCCCTGCTGGGCCAGAACAGTCCATTCAACAAATGGTGTTGGGAGAATAGGATATCCATATCCAAAAGAAAGAAAGAAGGCCCCTATCTCACACCTTATACAAAAATTAACTCAAAATGGATCAAGGACCTAAATATAAAAGCAACAACCATAAAACTCCTAGAAGAAAATGTAGGAAAACATCTTCAAGATCTTGTGATAGGTAGTAGTTTCTTAAACTTTACACTCAAAGCATAGGCAACAAAAGAAAAAATAGATAAATGGGACCTCCTCAAAATTAAACACTTTTGTACCTCAAAGGACTTTTGTACCTCAAAGGACTTTGTCCAAAGGTGAATGGTAGAAAATATTTGGCAATCACACATCCAATAAGGGTTTAATATCCATGATATACAAAGAGATCATACAACTCAACAATAAAAAGACAAACTACCCAATTAAAATATGGGCAAAAGACTTGAAAAGACAATTATCCAAAGAAAAAATACAAATGGCAAAGAAACACATGAAAAAATGTTCAACATCACTAGCAATTAGGGAAATGCAAATCAAAACTACAATGAGTTATCATTTCACACCTGTTAGACTGGCTGCTATTAAAAAGTTGGAAAACTGTATATGTTGGGGAGAATGTGAAGAGATAGGAATGATTATTCGCTGTTGGTGGAATGTAGAATGGCACAGCCACTATGGAAGACTGTCTGGTAGTTCCCAAAGAAGTCGAATATAGCCTTGCCATGTGACCTGGCAATATCGCTACTAGGTATATACCCAGGAGAACTGAAAGCGGAGACACAAACAGACATCTGCACACCAATGTTCATAGCAGCATTATTCACAATTGTCAAAAGTTGGAAACAATCCAGGTGTCCATTAACTGATGAATGGATAAACAAATTGTGGTGTACGTACACAATGGAATAATATGCAGTGGTAAGAAGAAATGAAGTCGTGAAGCATATGACAACATAGATGAACCTGGAGGACATTATGTTGAGTAAAGCAAGCCAGACACAAAAGGACAAGTACTGTATGATTGTGCTATCATGAACTAAATATATTGTGTAAACTCATGGAGTTAAAAATTAGAATATAGGTCACCAGAAAATAGAAGGAGGGTAAAGAATGGAAAGCTGAGGGTTACTCTGTGCATAATTGTTTAAAAGGTTGTAAATCTTTGGAAATGAATAGAAATGGTGAAAGCGTATCATGATGTTTGTAACTAGCAGTGCTATTGTGTGGTTATGACAGTGGTTGAAATGGAAAGTCTAAGGTTATGTATATTGCCAAAAGGATGCTTTCTCACTTTATAGACAAGCTTAATTAAATAAGACTTTCATTGGAAGCTACAAAAACATTTTAAAAACCATTCATTAATAAAATGCTTCCTTTTCTGTCAAGTTAATATTGTGAAACACTGTTAACATGGGACTGTATAAGGTCATAAAACCTCATTGTACCCTTTGGATGAATCTCAATTTCTGCACATAAGTTCATAAAATCACGTTTAAAAATTTAAGTATCCTCTTTTTCCCCAATGTTTTCCTGCTTTAAGAACTTAAACACATTTCACTATAAACTAAAAAGAAACTCTGCTACAAAATAAACTGTATAACTAGCATTTTTAACAGATCAATTTTATTGATACATATTAATAAAGCATAAAACATCCAAAGGGTACAATCAATGGTATTTGGTGTAATCACATATTTGTGCATTCATCACCCTAATCATTCCCAGAGCACTTTCAATATCCCAATAATAATAAACAAAAAACAAAAAACAAACTCATCACCTCTCAATCTCTTTATGTCTCGCCTATCATACATAACTATTCTTTTCCCTTCTCTCCAGTATATTTGTATTTATATTTTGTAAAAACAGTGTTATATATATAATATCTCCCATATTTGTGTTTTACATGAGGTTTTATGACCTTATACAGTCCCATGTTAACAGTGTTGAGTAGAAAAATTACTCAGAATTTTAAAGAAACAGCATGATCAATTCAGAATTTACATCTCAAATTCCAGTGAAGTAACCTCCCTTTCCATAATTTTTTTGTTGACTATAGACTAAAGAGGCAACATCTACTCACAGTCACTGTATTGTTTGTTTCAAACGAGGTACACAGTGAGTAAGTGTAGTCGGTCCAGTGCTCCAGCAAGCTTAGGATACAAGGAAGAATTTGGGAAGGCTCACACTCAGTCTGTAATAAAATTTGTGGCAGGTTAACACACTTCTCAGCTCTTGATACATTTATTATACAGAAATTACAGACTACCTGAGCTTACTATTGCTAAGAAACATGCTTCTAGGTAAGTAACATAAATTACAAATGGTGGATTAGTTCCAAAATGATAGAAATATATGTGTAAGTATATTTGGCTTTGGCTCTAGTTTTGCATAATTGTACAGATTTCATACCGTGCTAGGCATATCATGATAGTGTTATTTATTTTTCCTACTAGGTTTTTTTTTGATGTGATGAGGTTTGACAATTTACAGTGATCTTGGAAATGTTTGTATAAGTTAAAGAAGTGGGCATACTTGGCACTTGGCTTTTTTTCTTCCATTTAGATGAGCCTAACATTTTGGGATTTAATCACTCGTTGTTACAGGCAATAGAATCTGCATGATCTAAATGTTAACATGGATTTTTGCTTAAAATTTTGTTTGATTTCTAAATGTTGTTAAAATCCTATGATATATCTTCTAGAAAGGGCTGGCTCTACATGATTATTTTATTAATATTTAAAATACATATAAATGCCTGGATTGTTAGCTTTTAAATTAGTTTCAAATAGCAGAACACTGGAAAGGTGAAATGTCAATATGTTGCAAATTTTTAGTAATCTTCACAATTATCTTATACAATATAAGATATTTTTAAATATAACATTTGTATGCATTTGTCTTAATAGAAATCTGACAAAATCTTTCAAAGAAGATCTGATATGGGATGCTTTCTCACTTTATAGAAGAGCTTAATTAAATAAGAATTTCATTGGAAGCTCCACAAACATTTTAAAAATGATTCATTGATAAGATGCTTTTATTTCTGTCAAGTTAATACTGTGAAACACTGGCTGATGTTAGAAGCATGTAAGCTTATGGATTCAGAATTTTATGGCTTGGATTTTTTATTTGGAAAACATTTTCTGAATAAGATATGTCAGTTGAGGAATTTTCCAGTTTAAAAAGGCTAAACAAACATCTGAAATCTTCAGGAAATTAGATGAAAACATCTTTTATTGTAATGTACATATTACATATGTACATTACTTCACATGTACATATTACTTCACATGTGAGAACAATTTTAGTCTTCTCTTTTGGAGTTATTTACAGTGTTAGAGTTTAGGGATGTTTGAGAACCCATGTGGGACATAGGAAACATAACTAGTTTAATAATTTAAAAGATAAAATATTTTTTTACATTGTCAGTGTGTTAAAATAATTTAAATATTAGGCCAACCTTCACAG
Organism: Chaetophractus vellerosus; assembly: GCA_004027955.1. Classification (NCBI taxonomy): domain Eukaryota; kingdom Metazoa; phylum Chordata; class Mammalia; order Cingulata; family Chlamyphoridae; genus Chaetophractus; species Chaetophractus vellerosus. The sequence continues at coordinate 8,603 of PVKH010021348.1, read as the reverse complement.
AGAAGTTTTATAATTGATGATGTAATTTTTTGTTCAATTTTGTTGTAATTTCAAGCCTATTGTTCCACTCGGCAACAGTGTACTACATGACAAAAAGTACTGGTTCAGGAGTTAGGAGACCCAGGTTTTGGTCCTGGATCTACAACACTGTTCCTAACTGTGGGACTTTGGGCAACCACTTGACCTCTTTGGACTTGGGTTGCCTCCTCTATAAAATGGTTTCTTAAAATTTTACTCTATTTTTCACTATTCTAGTTCTGGTTTCCATTATCTTGTCATGTAGGAGATGCTGTATACATGTATAAAATATACTGGAAAATGTAAACAAAGGGCCATCCTTTTACTCAGGAGCCCCTTTCAGGTTATATGGTTCAGTGACAGTGGTGGGGAAAGAATGATGTAGGTGATTCGGGAGAATGGTTCCAGCCTCTGCAAAGTGCATCCATATTTGTGTGAAGCAGTCACCACTTTGTTTATCATTTATCAAGGCCCTGATATACATAAATGTTTCACAATCCTTAAAGCCAGAAAATTCTGATCAATACTCACATTGAAGATACTTTATTTAAAAATAAACCAATAAAACAATCCTGCAGGTGAGATCATCTAAACAGTAGCTTCTCACTGGCAAAATCTCAAAATATTTTATACACCACATCCATGATGTCTCCATTTGCCTAACATTTCTCCATTTGATTGAAAATTAAAACTTGGCAGATGTGTTTTCCCCCATTTCACTGAGATAATTTCAGTGGCTGAGGCAGCAGAACATGCACTTCAGATGATACAAGTTTGAACCCCCCTTCTTCCACTTCTGAGTGGTTTTAGGAAAATTGCCTGTTCTCTCTGAACGCATGTCCCCTGTAAATGAGGATACAAATATTTATTTCATAAGATTTCAATAAGGATTAAAGAGGTAATATTTTAAAAGTGTTAAATGAAGTACATTGGCATTTTAAGTAGATGACCAACAAATAGCAGGAGATTATTGTCATCTTATTAAACGATCTACTGCTGATTTCTATTTAGACTCACCATATTTTCAAGGATTGCTAAAATTGTATGGGTTTTATGAAGTTAATTATTCCAATGTTCCAATAAGATGAGTGATTTTTTCCCCCATGTGAATTTAGACACAACCAGAGCTAACTCTAAATTATGGTTGTGAGTTATAATTACTTCAATGGTTAAGACCATTTTGGTCTTCTAGCAGAAAAAAAAAAACCTTATATTTTCAGGGAATATGAAAGAAGTATTTGTGAATTCATCTCAGTCTTCTATTCATACCTGGGTTAAAATGAGCCATGGTGTCGAGCAGTTTCTTGGGAACATTACATAAACTTACTTGTTCTTGGCCATGTAGCAGTTGGGAGTATGCACACAGGCCTGAAAGGAACCAAACAGCAAATTCTTCACAGGCAGGAAACCTAATATTTACACACTGATCAATAGGGTGATGGTCTCTGAGGTAGCTCATGACTGCGTTTTCTTGTTCTTAGTGAATGGGAGCTAGCATCTTTTCCTGAAAGGTTTACTTCATTTTCATATATTCAGTAGGACTAGACTGAAGCACAATTGTGACACAGGTATTTGGACACCAGAGGTTCTGTGTTCTTCTCATTTCTCCCCATTCCAGTGTGGAGTACCCTCACTTTTTCCTTCTTTGCTTTCCCAAACTAGCTTTCCAGCCTACTTTAAATGAGTGAGAGTGGTTCATCAACATCTTCTATGTATTTGCATTTTAAGCTAAAAAACTTTAAGCTAAAAATGTAAGGCTTAATGCATGTAATTTGAAGCAATAGTCAGTGGGGTGGGAGGTTTTGAAGAAATAAGCAAATACATAAATGCATTTTTGTAGTCCCCAAATGGGCAAAAATTCATTCTGGGGGAGGGGGCAATAAAATCTTACTCTTTTTATGTATAAAGCAACTATATATACAGTTCATAAACAGACATATGTTATAGCTGTGATATTAAAATTTCATGGGGTATGATTAGGGAAAAAAATACCTAAAAAAGCCCCTTTAGGGGTGCCAATAATAAAGAAAAGATTGAAAATTTTGTTTCAGCTGAGACTATCAAAGGAATTTGTAAGCCTGGAGAGTAAGAATTTTACTGAATTATTTGTAAATGTATTCTGTATGAAGTAACATGTATGATTTCATAGTTATAGTTGAAACCAGTATTTATTTTCTAATAATCAAATATGGTCATTTGTTGTGCCTTTACTCTTTTTAGTTGTAAGAGGAAATAAAGAGGAAAGAGAGGTAAACAAGATGTACTTGTACTTGAATCCCATTCCCATCTCTTTTTTGTCCTGTTACCTTTGGCAAATTACTTACCCTCTTTCAGCCTCACTTTCCTTGCCTTTGCTTTCCTTGGGGGATCATAATGTCCACCTTGTGAAATTCCAGTATCATAAGGATTAATTAAAATAATGTACAAAAAGCTCTCTTCACATTGCCTGCTATAGGATAAATGTATGCCACTAGTGCTATAATTTTTATGTGTTGTGCCTTTTTATGCCAACTACTGTCTTTAAAAACAGAATTTAAATTTGGGAGGCAAAAGCATTATTGTCCATAAAGAACAAGTGTCAACACTGTCCAATTTTTAAAAAGGGCTTCTAGTATTCCTTTAAAACAGTGACCAGCCTGTCGACATAAATAAAAGCAGAATAAAATCTAAATTAAGGTTTTAATATCTTTAGATGCTAATATAATCTCTGTTAAATATACAATGATAATTGTTCTCACATTTCTGTTGAAATGTGTTTTGTTTAAATACTACATTAGACTTATTCTGCTGTAAAGTTATTGTTTTCTTTCCCCTCCTACCCTGATAATTTATTTTCGTTTCATTTGAGATTCATGTCTTTTTTTTTTTAAAGATTTATTTATTTTATTACATATCTCCCCTCCCCCCCCGCTGCGGCAACGCGCCGAGAGTGGTCACTGCGCAGGCGCGGCTTTCCCCGCTTGTGGGCGGTCTCTGCTTCCATTCACGGCCGGCTTTCAGTTCGCGGGTGGCTGGCTGCGCTCCATCCGCAGGCGACCTGCCCTGCCCGTGGCGGCTCTTGCCATGTCCGTGGCAGCTTTTTGCCCTGCCCACGGCGGCTCCGGCCCGCCCATGGCGGCTTGCCATTCTCAAGGCAGTCTGCCCGCTAGGAGAGGTCCCCGGGAATCGAACCCGGGGCCTCCCATGTGGTATGCCAGCGCCCTATCCACTGGGCTATCGAGCCGGCCCCTGAGATTCATGTCTTGATAATACTTTTTTTAATTATTAAAGAAGTTGTGGGTTTACAGAACAATCATGCTTAAAATACAGGATTCCCATATACCACCATATTAACACCTTGCATTGGTGTGGTACATTTGTTAAAAATTATGAAAGCACATTTTTATAATTGTTCTGTAAACTATAGTCCATAGTTTAACTTGGGGTTCTGTTTGTGTTATGCAGTTTCATGGAATTTTTTTTAAAAATTTTATTCTAGTAACATATATAAAACCTAAAATTTCCCCTTTTAACCATATTCAAAAATATATTTCATGTTGTTCATTACATTCACAATGTTATAGTACCATCACCACTATCCTTTCCTAAAACTTTACAATCAACCCAAATAGAAATTTTGTACAAATTAAGCACTAACTCCCCATCCCCTACCCCCAGCCCAGTCCCTGATAACCTATAGCCTAGATTTTAACTCTATGAGTTTGCTTAATCTAATTAGTTTGTATCAGTGAAATCATACAATAATTGTCTTTTTGTGTCTGGCTTATTTCACTCAAGTTTCATCCATGTTGCCACATGAACCAGAATTTCATTCCTTTTTAATGCTGAATAATATTCCATTGAATGTGTATACCACATTTTGTTTGTCCATTCATTGGTTGATGGACACCTAGGTTGCTTCCATGTTTTGGCAATTGTGAATAATGCTGCTATTAACATCCGTGTGCAAATATCTGTTTGAGTCCCTGCTTTCAATTATTTGGGATATATACCTAGTAGTGGGATTGTCAGGTCACATGGTAATTCTATACTTAGCTTTCTGAGCAACCACCAAACTGTCTCTTTCATAGCAGCTGCACCATTTTACTTTCCCACCTGCAATGAATCAGTGTTCCTATTTTTCCACATCTCCAATGATTTAAATTTTCGTTTTTTTTTTTTAAATAGTAGCCATCCTAGCGAGTGTGAAATGGTATAGTGTGGTTTTGATTTGCATTTCCCTAATAATTAACAATACTGAGCATATTTTCATATGTTTTTGGCCATTTCTCCACTCTTTGGAGAAATGTCAAGCCTTTTGCCCATTTTTTAATTGGGTTGTTTTTTATTGTTGAGTTGGAGGTTCCTCTATATATTCTGGATATTAAACTTTTATCTGATATGTGGTTTCCAAATATTTTCTCCCACAGAGTAGTTTTTCTTTTCACTTCATGACAATGTCTTTTGATGCACAAAAGTTTTTATTTTCATGAGGTCTCTTTTATCAATTTTTTCTGTATTGCTTGTGCTTTGGGTGTAAAGTCTAAGAAACCATTGCCTAACAATACCCTGAAGATGCTTATATACATTTTCTTCTAGGAGTTTTATAGTCCTGTTTCTTATATTTAGGTCATTGATCCTTTTGAGTTAATTTTTCTATGTGGTGTGTAGCAGTTTGATATTATTAATGAATTCCAAAAAAGGAGATACTGATAGTTTGTAAACTGGTCTTTTCCTCTGGGTGTGATCCCCTTTGATTGTATTAGATTCAGCTGAGATGCCTTTGTTAAATTATGTTAAGATTAGGGCTTTGATCTGTTATTAGCGCATGCAGGGTTGAGTCCCTGTCCACTTTGGTAGCCTATATAAATCAAGAACACACCAAAGTAGATGAACAGGAGAAAAACACAGAGGAATAGAGACAGTTTATTAGACATGGCAGGGGCCTTGGGAAGAGAGCTGAGCCTGATCATCTACAGCTGACCTTATGAAGAGAACAGAGCAGCTGAGCCCAGAAAGAAATGAGCTGTGGGGAGAGAGACCAGCCTTATGCCAGTCTACAGCTGAAATCAGAAGAAGCTGGGACCATGGCACTTTAAGAGGAAAGAAGGAAGGCTGAACCCTCGCAGACATCACCCACCATCTTGCTTCAACATGTGGCCAATGACTTTGGGTAAGAAAGTACCTCTTATGGTATCTTGAGTTAGACTCTTTAGGGCCTTGGGACTGTAAGCTTCTACCCCAAATAAATATCCTTTATAAAATCCAACAGAATTCTGTTACTTTACATCAGCACCCCTTTTTGGCTGACTAATACATGGTATGAGATAGGGGTCCTCCATCATTCTTTTGCGTATGGATATCCAGTTCTCCCTGCACCATTTGTTGAAGAGACTTTTGTTTCCCAATAGAATGGACTTGGAAGCCTTGTCAAAAATCAATTTGTCATAATTGTGAGAGTTGATTCCTCAGCTGTTTTGATTCCGTTGGTCTATATGCCTGTCCTTGTGACAGTATCATACTGTTTTGATTACTGTGGTTTTGTAGTAAGTTTTAAGATTAGGAAGTGTGAGTCCTCCAATCACATTTCTTCTTTTTCAAGATGGCTTGGGGTATTTGGGGCTCCTTACCCTTGAAAATAAATTTGAAGATTGGATTTTCCAGTTCTGCAAAGAAGACTATTGGAATTTTGAATGGGATTGTACTGAATCTGTAAATTGCTTTGGGTAGAATTGACATCTTAACAATACTTAGTCTTGCAATCCACGAGCACAGAATGTTCTTCTATTTATTTAGGTCTTTGATTTTTTTCAGCTATGTTCTATAGTTTTCTGTGTATAAGTCATTTACATACTTGAATAGATTTATTCCTATATATTGATTCTTTTAGTTGCTATTGTAAATGGATTTTTAAAAATTTCTTCTTCCAATAGCTCATTACTGGTGTGTAGAAACACTACTGATTTTTGGTGATATTGTACCCTACCACTTTCCTGAATTCATTGATTAGCTCTAGGAGCTTTGTTGTGGATTTTTCAGGAATTTCTGTATATAGGATCATGCCATCTGCAAAGAGGGAAAGTTTTACTTCTTCCTTTCCAATTTAGATGCCTTTTCTTTTTCTTGCCTAACTGCTCTGGCTAAAACTTCCGGTACAATGCTGAAAAACGGTGATGACAGTTGGGATCTTTGTCTTGTTCTTGATCTTAGAGGGACAACTGTTAATCTTTCACCTTTGAGTATGATGTTAGCTGTGGATTTTTTATATGCGCCTTTATCATATTGAGGAGTTTCCTTCTGTGCCTCTGGTTTTATCAAGAAGGGGTGCTGGACTTTGTCAAATGCCTTTTCTGTATCAATTGAGATGACCATTTGGTTTTTTTTCCTTCATCCTGTTGGTGTGGTGTATTGCATTAATTGATTTTCGTCTGTTGAATCACCTTGCATACCTGGAATAAATCCCAATTGATCATGATGTATAATGCTTTTAATGTACTGCTGGAGTCAGTTTGTTGGTATTTTGTTGGGTATTTTTGCATCTATATTCATAAAAGATATTGGTCTGTAATTTCCTTTTCTTGTGGTATCTTTATCTGGCTTTGGTGTGACAGTGATGTTGACCTCACAGAATGAATTAGAGAGTATTCCTTTTCATCATCTTGGGGGGGAATGTTTGAAATGGACTAGCATTAAATCTTCTTGGAATGTTTGGTAAAATTCCCCTGTGAAGCAACCTAGTCTCGGGCTTTTCTGTTAGGAGGTTCGTGATTACTGATTCAATCTCTTTGCTGAGATCTATTTCTTCTCAGTCAGTGTAGGTAGTTTGTGTGTTTCTAGCAATTTTCCCATTTTACCTAAGTTGTCTAATTTGTTGGCAGACAGTTGGTCATAGTATCATTTTACAGTCCTTTTTATTTCAGTGGAGTTGGTAGTAATGTCCCCTTTTCATTTCAAGTTTTAGTCACTTGTTTCTTCTGTTTTCTTCATCAGACTAGCTGAAGGGTTGTCAATTTTATTGATCTTTTCAAAGAACCAACTTTGGTTTGTTGATTCTCTCTTGTTTTTTATCCTTGATTTCATTTATCTCCCCTCTAATCTTTTTTTTTTTAATATTCAGGGAACTTTATTTTGTAAAGGACAAAGCAAATAAGATACAGCTTTAATTTACCCAAACATGCATAATCTATCCTTATTTAACAGTCAAATTAATTAAGACATTATACATTTTTTAAAAACCACATTTTAAAGCCAATTCTCTACAGTAAAGCAAGGGAAATTCTGATATGGAATGGTTTGACACAAAGCAAAAACTAAGGCACCTGCTATGAATTTAGAGCAATAAGTTTCATTTTTAAAGTTCATAATAAAATAGATCTACTTAACCAAGACACCTGTTTCAAAGAGGGAACCAAATATAGGGATTGATTTACTAGGTGAGAAAGGCAGGTGGATCAGCTCAGCTAACCGGAGAAGTCACGACATTAACCACTCCTCTCCCTTACTTTTCCCGATACTCGGAGGGTATCAGAAGCTCTCTATGAGGTTCACATTATGCATAGTCCACTCTCATGTTTATTATTTCCTTTTTTTTTTGCCTAGCTTTGGGTTTAGTTTGTTCTTCTTTTTCTAGTTCTTCCAGTTTTGAGGTAATAGCTCTGATTTGAAATCTTTCTTCGTTTTAAATGTAAGTCTTTAGGGCTATAAATTTCCCTCTCAGCACTACTTTGCTGCATCTCATAATTTTTGGTATGTTCTATTTTCATTTTCATTCACCTCAAGATATTTCCTAATTTCCCTTGTGTTTTCCCCTCTAGACCATTGGTTGCTTAAGAGTATGTTGTTTAATTTCCACATATTTATGAATTTTCTATTTCTCCATCTGTTATTGCTTTCTAGCTTCATTCCATTGTGGTCAAAGAAGATACATTATATGATTTCAATATTTTTTTAAGTTTTTGAGACTTGTTTTGTGACCTAACAGATGCTCTATCCTAGAGAATGATTCATGTAAACTCAAGAAGATTGTGTGTTCTGTGGTTGTTGGGTGAACTGTTCTATATATGTCTGTTAGGACTAGTTGGTTTTGAATATCATTCATCTACTATTTTCTTATTGATCTTCTTTCTATATATTCTATCCATTATTGAAAGGGTATGTTAAACTCTCCTACTATAAATGTAGAACCATCTATTTTTCTCTTCAAATCTGTCAGTATTTGCTTCATATATTTTGGGGCTCTGCTGTAAGGTGTATATATATTTATAATTGTTACGACTTATTGAATTGAAACCTTTATCAGTATATAATGCCCATATTTGTCCCTCATAACTGTTTTTGATTTAAAGTCCATTTTACCTGATATTAATCTCACTAATATCCCATCATTTCACTTTCAATCACTTATGTCTTTGAATTTAAGGTGGGTCTGTTTTAGACACGATACCAAATAGTTTGGTATGCTTCTTTTTATCCATTCTACCAATTTCTTCCTTTTGACTGGTGAGTTTAATCCATTTACATTTGAAGTTACTACTGATAATGCAATACTTTCTTCTTCTATTTGCTATTTAGTCTTTATAAATCTTAAACATTTTTGTTGCTCAATT
>PVKH010021347.1:0-14362 GCA_004027955.1 Chaetophractus vellerosus | reverse complement strand
ATATGTAACAAACAAACAAAAAAAGAATAATATATATATACACACACAAAGTCACAAGTAAAAATCCTCTATTCCCCTCACATTTTATTTGACCGTCATAATTTCCCCTATGAGGAGGGTATCTTACTTTTACAAGTTTGTTCATTCGCTCCACCATAAATAAATCTTTAAAAACAAAACAAAACAAAAACCATGCCATTTTGAAAAAAAAATACTATAAGAAATTTTTTAAAATGCTATTTTATACTGGGTTTTAATAAAGAAAATGAGATACTGACCTACATGTTGAAGTGTTTGCTTTAGAACAACAATGCAATTTAGCCCCATCAAGGCCTGTAGACGGAGGAGGGTGAACAGTGACTCCAGGGTGAACAGATCGTGAGCTTTCAAGGAAACACTGCCACAGAGGATCCTGAGGCAAGGGCTGGGTCTTACAACCCTCGATGAGGCCATCAACGATCTCTGTATCTGTTTTCTTAGACATTAGGATTCTCTTGCAGGCATTCTGGCAAGCATGGTCTTCAGCTCTGTCACAGCAATATAAACCTACATTTTCAAAATATAAGTAGCTTAATTAGCTAGTTTTATGTAACATACTGCTTAGAAAAGAACATGGTGGTATACTACTCTAAGTTGTGATGTCAATATCTGCAGTATACAGGGCCTACCACATTCTCTCTCCATTACTTTAAAGTTTAGTAAATAGGTAAGGAGCTAAAGGTGGACAAGTTATCTATTACCATCAGCCCCAATCATGGGATCTCTAGGATCATGCAAATACATCCTACACCTAAGAAGTCCTCACATGAAAGGTATTTTATGTTTCTAGAAAAGGTACTATAGATCAAATTGGAATTATTCCTACTAAAAACAACTACCTCAAAGGGATAATGTTTTTGACACGAGAGAGAGGACTAATTTATGTAGCAACAACCACAAATACCTTTTTCCATCACATTCCAGGATGGTATAAAGCTTTTGTAAGTTTAAGTCAATTAATCAAAGTTGTAATTTAAGTAATGCAATATCATATTCTGTCAAGATATCAGTTTATTTCTGCCTTTGATTTCTATAAAGAATCAGGAATTAAAGGACACCTTCAACCAGACTATAAAATTCAGAAGGTTTTCCTTAAACGAGTTTTCTCAGGGTCTTTGACTTTTTAAAGAGACCCATTCAGGCACGTCTGTAGACTTCTTTTCCAGATTCCATGTATTAGCACAAACATTAGAGATGATGTTTTGTTCCTTAAAACATCTATTTTTTTTAGCGCTGCTGTCTCCTTAGCTCCAGCAGCACCTCTGTATAGCCTAAGTGTCAGAAAAGATAGACTGCCTTTAAAATGAAGGTTATTTGTGGCAAATGCTAAATCCTCTGACTCACCATATAGCCACGCCACAGAATGACGGAGGCCTTGGAGTTCTGGCTTAGATGGTGGCCAAACAAGGCACACAGCACTGCTACCTTTTGAGTTCATAAAAAAAGTCACTCAGTATCCCAGAGTAAATCAAAACAAAGCACCTGGCTTATAAATCAGTTTTTTGTCAGTTTGATTAATTAGTTCTTTAAAGCTTGATCACTTCTAGATGAAGAAAATGGATTCCAGGACCTACAAAGCTAAGATTTTGAAGCCCCATAAAGTACAGGTTTATTAGGAGGCCCTGATTTAAGAAAGTATCAGGTGCTCTTCTCATTTTTATGACATTTTTATTACAAAAGTAATAACTGCTCAATGAGAAAAATTCAAACATAACAGAAAATTTTAAGGTGGATAACTAAAAATGTATCAAACTATACATTTAGTTCTGCAACTTGCTTTTTCTTCCTTAATAATATATCTTGAACTTCCTTCTATATAAACATACTTCTGTTTTTCATTGGTGATTTAGGGTTATTATATAGATACATCATAATTTACTTAATCAATTTTAATTAATACCCTATTGATAGAAGTTTTCATTATTTCTAATTTTTCTCTATTACCAATATTATAGCAAACATCCTTTCTAGGCAGGTATACAATATGTTTTGCAAACTTGTTTGATGAGTTTATTGCTGGAGAAATTCTGAGAAATGGAATTACTAAATCAAAAGGTACGATTACCTTAAATTTTAATGGTCATTTCCCAACTTCCCTCCAAAAACCTCATAACAATCAACTCTCCCACCTTCAGAAAAGAGTGCTTCTTGGAGGCCGGCTGTATTGCCCAGTGGATAAGGGCGCCGGTACACATGGGAGGCCCCAGGTTCGGTTCCTGGGGACCTCTCTGAGCGGGCAGACGGCCTTGAGAAAGGCAAGCCGCCGTGGGCAGGGCAAAGCCGCTGTGGGCAAGGCAAAAAGCCGCCAAGGGCAGGGCGGAGCCGCCACGGGCATGGCAAGTCACCCGTGAAACACAGACCTGCCGCCCGCGAATCACAGAGCCCAGCAGCCCGCAAAACACGGAGCTGTGTTGCTTGCAAAACACGGAGCGGAGCCACCCACAAGCGGGGCGAGCTGCCTGCGCGGAGGGCCGACTCGGCGCATTGCCGCAAAAAGACGGGGGGAGACAAGAAGCAGACATAGAAGAACACAGAAGAATGGACACACAGCAAGAGCAAGCAGAAAGGGGGGGTGGGGATATGTAACAATAAAATAAAATAAAATAAAATAAAATAAAATAAAATAAAAAAATAAAATAAAATAAAATAAAAATAAAATAAAATAAAATAAAATAAAATAATTGAACAGCACTTTAAAAAAAAAAAAAAGAGTGCTTCTTTCCTCACACCCTGATCAGCCCCAGTCTTTCTTGAAACCTTTTATCTCTGTGACAATAATGTCAAATCTGCCAAATCTAAACAAAAGAAGAATGGTGTTTCCCAAGTCACCCAGACTGTAGATGTCTACAAGAACAAACCACTTTCTTTTGATAAACTATTTCACCAAAAGATAGAAATGAAAGGAATATGTCCCTTTTACTTACTATCTGTTGGGTTCCTCATTGGATAAGATTGAGTATAATTGTTCACACAGTGTATCAATTGTGGACTAATAGAGGCACAATAATTTTCCACTGCTTTGATCTGAGATGGACCAGGAGAAGAGTCTGTTCGAAAAATGGCTTGACAGTATTCTCGGCAGTTTGTGTGATGACCTGCATAACTGCAACAAACTGAGCCCACTATGGGGGAGAAAAAGATGGCATTGAAATGGGAACAGTTCTTTGTTAATATTAAGCCATCATAATGATGGAATAGTATGTGTCTTTCTGAATTTGAGAAATAAGACCATGCCACAGAAGACAAGCACTAACATCAGCACTACTGTAGGCAGAGCAATGGGGAGACAGTCAGGTGCTGTCAATTTACAGTCTATAGTCCAGTGGTTCTCAACTATGAGCAGTGCTACCCCCTGGGAGAGTTTGCCTGCATGGAAGTATTTCTGGTTGTCATGATGACTAGAGGACTGACTATTGTGGGCATTTAGTACATGGGAGTCAGGGCTGCTTAATGTCCTGCAATGCACGGACAGTCCCACACAACCAAAACCTGTCTCCCAAAATGCTAATAGTGCCCATGTTGAGAACCACTGAACTCAGCTTCCTTCCACAATGGATTTAAAGAGGTTTATTAAAAGCAAAAACAATATAAAACAAATCCCAAAATGCCTCACATTTATAAAATAGGACCAGTAAAAACTAAGAGATATTAGACCCATTTCATAAATTTGACAATTACATAGCTGTATATCTTGAAACAAAAGTCGTGAACATCTCTAAGAATATGCATAAATTGAGACAATCTTCACCTCACATTTTCAAAATATGACCAGCTTCAATACTGAAAAGTAAAATCCACATTTGAAATAAATATGACTCTGGATTTACATATTTGAAAAATTAATGGAGGACAGTTTTAGGTACATGGGGAGAACTGAATGAGTAGCCGGGGGTATGGATGTGGGATTTATAATGGAGAAGAGCAAGAGATCCTTAAAGGAGGGGCTGAGGGTCTGTGGGAGGCTGAAGGGAGCCAGAGTAAAGGTATAGCTGGAAAAAGATAAGAGGAAGGCAGGTAGGAAATCCTTGATAATTACTAGAGATGGATATGGAAAAACCAGAATCAAGTTTCTGGTGAATTCCACAGACCAATGAGCAAAGATATCCTGTGACTTCCAGAAATAATGATAATGATAATCATATACGAATTAACTAAACCGGGACTGAAGTGATGCAGGAGAGGCCTCAATTTTCTGGATCAGGAGACTGTGTCATACCTATTGTGCCACCTAAGTTTTTGACTTGTATTTACTACCAAACTTACCGGGCCCATTAGTGAAGAATTTACTTTCATCATCACAAAGAACAATTCTTAGTGGCTACCTTTATCACTGTAAACCTTCATAAGGAAAAACTAAGGGTGGCTATGGGGGAATGCTGAGGACAGAAGAGACAAGTGGGAATAGGACAAGGATGCTTATCTTCAGCTCCTTCATCAGGCTGGCTTTCTCACCAGTGTGGGAGGACATAAGATTAGGTGCCAGAGACCATCCAGGAAATCCTGAACTAAGCCCCGGTTAAAAAGGGTTGAAGATAAAGTATAGACAGTTAATGTTTCTTACTATCCTTTGATATCTCCCACTTCCAAGGTGATCTAAACAACTCTTTGTTCCTTACATGTGTTTTCCCATCTCTAACTGCTTTCACTATTCCTTTCACCCAGAACACTCTTCCTCCACTCTCTACTGTCATACCTTATCCATCCTTCAAGGCCCAGCTCAGCTACCAACTCCATGAAGTCAGTTCTAAGCACCCCTGTAGAATATGATCCCTCCTTCCTCTGAACTCCCTCAGCACTTTATCAGGGACACTATCCCATTCCTTACCAGGTGCTAGAGTTCTTTGTATACAGGTCATGTTCCCCACAGAACTGTATCTGCCAGGCATAGAGCAAGCACTCAATGAATGTCTGCTGAATGAACTGAGAGGCAACCCTCAGCAAATGCTACATTATAATGTAGGTATAATGCTTAACTTCTGAAAGTAATCCTGTTTATTCAAGCGGGGCATGATCTTCCTTTTAGCATATCTAGCTCTAGTAACTGCTTTGTAGATCTGCAATGAGGACATGGGAATTGTTATAATACATGAATGGACTGAACTTCAACCCCAAAGGAAAGAGCCTATCAGAATCTTACTATGCACATTCATTCAGATGCCTTCCTAACAGCCTAAGTTAAAATGCTAGGATCCTGGCAATATTTAAGATAGCTAAATCATGTTCTATAAACAATTTTGCTCTTTGGACTGTATAGCCATTGACAATATACTTACTTTCATTTCTGTTAATGCAACTGAAAAGAGCATTCTGTAAATTAAAGAAAAACAAACAAACAGAAATTAACAACCAGATTTTCCAATTTTATTCCATTTTATGGTTACATGGAAATCAGGATATCAAACTATTTTATTTTTCTCTAAATCCAAAACTGAAAACAAAGTATGACACGACATCCTGGTGAAAAGAGGAGCCATCTTCTAACACATATTGGAGATCAGGATTATCACCCCAAACCAGAAACTAAATCACATCATAGCAAACCAAACATATGTAAAAGCTGCACCACTGTTGGAGAGGGAGGGGGAAGCTACAATGTATTGATTTCAATTATGTCTTGCAGGATATTAAAATCCTCCCAGAAAACAATCTAATAAAGGGCATATTTAGGGAAATATATATTTCATATAAGCACTGCATTATGGAGTTGAAAGTATCTTAGAGATCATCTCAAATTGTTCTCAAATATGGCCATGTACTGGATGAGCACAGAATCTGAATTTTAAACAAGGCTTCAAAAATGGTTCTTATATAACCAACCAACTTGGGACCAGGGTTACGGACTTTCCCTGGCCATTTTAGACAAAAAAAGCCATGTCCTCAACAGGGGAAAGAACCCCTCCCTAGGTCACAGAGCAAGTGAAAGGCAGAGCCTGAGATTAAAATCTGTGTTTCCAGAGCTCTTAAATGACTGTTCAGAAAACACCACACTATCTTAAAGCCATTGTAAAGAAAATAAGAGAAAACAAGAAGCAACAAGACATAAACAAAAAACTCCTTCTACAGAGCCATTTAGATATTCAGAGCTTGTTATCTATGATTAATATCACTTGCTGTGGAGTGGGTGTGGCTCAGTAATTGAGAGCCTGGGTTCAATCCTTGGTACTTCCTTTAAAAAAAAAATTATAATATCACTCACAACTGAAAAAGAATGAATTATTAAATAATGTGGACATAAATAAAAGGTGAATGGAAATCAAGAGCATTCTTATTGTTGAACAGAGATGAAAAATGGCTTTTAATTGTAGCTGAATCATAAGCAGAGTATGTGATCTAGACTTGTTAGGATCAGCTTTACCTACATTTAAAACCTAGCTTCAAAGATCCATCTATGTAATTGTGTCAAGCTGTACTGCATTCATTTTTCCCACCAAATAATATTCCACTGTAGGAATAAGTCACAAAATAAAATAGAAAATACCAAGCCTCATAGATAAGATCTAATGAATTCACCTAGTATGAATTCTTTCTATTTCTGCTGCAGGTCTCATCAAGCAATGTAAGAGCAGCAAAAAAGTATATGTTCTTAGTGTTTTTTAATAATGATCTTTGACTTTTTTATATTTTTCTTCATCAATGTTTCCATGTTTTATTTTGACATTTCAGCTACCCATTATAGTTGACCCTCTATTTGGGTTCACTGGTCTCAGGAACAATTTCTGTAAAATGGTCTAAATCAGTATTAAGAAGCAATCTACTTTGGGTGAATACAATTGTCATTGTTCTTTTTCTAATAAACTGTTGTTCCTTTTGGTTTGGGCTTTTTTGACCTTGTACCTAAAGAAATGTTTTTGTTACCTTGGTGGCTATTCTGGGTTGTATGAACTGATTTCCATTTTTGGTATTCTTCTAGTTACTATTCAAGTCTCTAGAATAGGGGTTCTCAATAGGGGTGATTTGGCAATGTCTGGAGACATTTTTGTTTGTCATACTGGGGAGGGGGGGTACTACTGGCATCTAGTGGGTAGAGGCCAGGGATGCTGCTAAACATCCTACAATGCATAGGACAGTTCTCCACAACAAGGTTTATCCAGCCAAAATGTCAACAGTATCAAGGTTGAGGAACCCTGCTCTAGAGACTTAAAATTTTGTTCAAGCTGGATTTTTGACATTTGACCTTACAAATAAAAGAAAAGCTACTCTGGTCAGCCTTGTGGGTCACTTAGCTTCTGAGAGAGGTACTAAGGGACACAAAACCTGAGAAAGGTCAGAGATCATCTAATCTAACTTCCTTATTTGACAGAAGGCAGAGGCTGAGGCCTAGAAAGGGAAAATATTTATTTAACCCTAGCTTTCACTCACAAACGTTTAGGGGTGGCAAACTACAGCATACAGGCAAAATCTTGCCCACAGCCTGTTTTTGTAAATAGTTTTACTGAAGCACGGCCACACCCATTTGTTCAGCTATTGTATGTGGCCACTTTCACATTATAATGGCAGAATTGAGTAGACAGAGACCATATGGCCTGTAAGCCTAAAATATTTGCTATTTAGCCCTTTAGAGAAAGTTTGCCAACCCCTGATTAGAAGAAGGGCACAGCTGTCTCTCTTGATGCACATCCAAAGTTCAGAGATGTTCTCCAA
Organism: Chaetophractus vellerosus; assembly: GCA_004027955.1. Lineage (NCBI taxonomy): Eukaryota > Metazoa > Chordata > Mammalia > Cingulata > Chlamyphoridae > Chaetophractus > Chaetophractus vellerosus. The sequence continues at coordinate 6,682 of PVKH010021347.1, read as the reverse complement.
GCACCTCTCATTTCTCTGAATGTTCACTGATAGACCTTCATACATGGACTGACCCTACTTTATTGACCTAAAAACGTCTGTATTTTCACATGGCAGTACCTCTAGTTATTAATAAATACTATTTTTACATCTCTATCTTATCTGTACTCCTTTTAAGGTAGAAAAGAATGGTCCTTCATATTAGTATACTGGTCAATCAATTCTCTGCTCCTTACTTTATACCCATAATAATTTCATAGACACTGATATATCCCCCCTCTTTGATGAAAGATTCCTACCCTTACTATTGGCAACCCCACCTTTTCACTGCTTAAAGTACTACTGATTAGTTTCTTTGAGTGGGTTTAAGATACACATAATGAATTACAGCACTAACATATATTTCTTTATCCTTAAGACTGTCAATGTTGTGGTCTTTGCTAAAGTCATTTCTCAAGATCTTCAAACTTCTGACTGTCATCTAGTGGCAAAAGCAGAAGGTAATTGGGTTTACATTCAAATTGTATGGAACCTCTTTTAACCTTCTGCTTACCAATCCCATATCCAATATGCCTCCATTTAATACCACTCTCACTCCACTTATCTTTAAAATAGATCAAAATCACAGTGCTATCAAGGTGAAAAGTGAGAATCTATCACAACCTCAGATACCCAAAGAACACATCAGTATTGGAGTTGACAGGGCCCCAAGAGATCTTTTAATCCAAAAGCCCTCACCATCCAGCTGGAGAGACAAAACGAATAAAGGGCAGAGCCAAGGCTAGAACCCCGGCAGCTCCACCAGGGCTCTTTCCATGATAATATGCTGTAAGAATAGTTTGAATTATTTTTCTGAATGCAGTCATTACAAAGTTAAAATGATGTCCAAAGGGTAATGTTTGAAAAGACACTCTCCTATGTGTAAAATTAGCACCTCAAATTGTGGAAAAAAAATAATTTTCTTTAGGTTAATTTTATTTTCCTTAAAAAACATTTGATCCTGAAATCTTTCCTCAGGTAGCTGCTTTCATTAACCAATTTTGTTTACAGAACTAAAACACACCCTTCCATCTAGTGTTGGGAGCAGGTATTCTATGGGCAAACCTGACAGAAAAACTAAGAAATATTGTGAAATCAACACTAAGGGTACCCTCTGTGATCCTTCAAGCCACAATAACCTTCCTTTTAGGGAAAAGAACCATTGAGACATATGTGGGACATGGACTCTGCTGAGCCAAACCCCTAGCCTGGAAGTCAGCTCTGCAGATTTATTTTCTGCCCCAACAACCCACTTTTCCCCTTCAGTGACCGACCCCTTTCTAACATTTCTTCACCTGCCTCAATTCTCTTTCCATTGCCTTTAATCTACTGGCCACTTCAACTTCCTCTCCCATTCTCACCAATGATGAGAACAATGAAAACTACACTGATCATAGGAATCTTGTTAAAAATAGAGGCATGAATTTTGGACATTTTAGTCACTTCTGGACAAAGACCAAAAGGAGCACATTTTATGAACTGTTATTTAATGCTTTCTATTCCCAAGGCTATGAGCTGAAAGTAAAGGCGCTACTCTGTTCCTAACGCCTCAATAAATAAAATGCTTGCATTTCACAAACGGATTTAAATTTCTCCCTGTTTTGCATTTCATACAAGGAATCTAGCTTATCAACTGCTAAGATGGAAAGGTTAAATAACTTAAACATCTACAAGGTGTTTTTTCCTTGTGGAGACCATGGATGGCAAAAAATAAAAGTGAATAGAATATGTAAAGATTAATATCATGACATGGGTATCACTAAACAAGTGACCTTTCAATTTCTTCAGCTTCCCAAATGATAAATATCATTTCAAATAGTTGGATAAAAAATGAAAACACAAAATTGTTATAAGATTGATAGGTCTAGCCTGCTCAGAGGAGTTTGCTTATTATTATCACAGAACACCCAATGAGCTGGAAGCAAATTTACTGGCAAGTAACACCTACAGAGTAATGTGGGTCTAGAACAGAGCCTGGCACAGAGTATGTGCTTGTAGAAGATTGACTACAGTAATGGCCCCAATTTTTCACATCTCTCTGTATCTATGCCCTTTGGTAATTTTTTCTCACACTAATACTGGACTTCAACATGTAACTTGCTTGGCCAATTGGACAGGAGCAAGCTTGAAGCAAGCAGAGTCCTGAATATATATATACCTGCAAGTTTCTATTTACTCTCTTGGACCCCTGTCACCACTATGGGAACATGCCTGGCTAGCCTGCTAGAGAGATGGGAGAAACACGTGAAGGAGGGCTAAGCTGACTTAGCCAAGGGCATCCTAAGCCAGACAGCCCCCAGCTGACCTGCCAGCTGATTAGACACATGAGTGAGCCCAGACAGAATCAGCTAAGCCTAGCCCAGATCAGAAATGCCCAGCTGAACCATGGATTCAGGAGAAAAAAGTTATTGATTTAGGCTATAGAGTTTTGGGATAGTTTGCTATACAACATTACTGTGACAATCGATAGCCGATACAGTACTCGAGTATTTGCTGAATAAATGAATAGTACATTCTCCATTCATTTGAAGAATGCCTAATTCAAACACATTTACTCAAGGTTTCTACATGAAACTATTTGCTCTGAGACAAAAGACATTGCATAATTCAGCTTCACAGAGTGGAAAAAATGTCTATAACAAAATTCCATAAAACTACTGACTTTAACACCTATCCATAGGTAATAAATTCTTGCTCATCCTTTTAGTCTTACCTGCTCAGTGAAGACTTCCCCATTACCCTAAGCATGTTTTTTTTTTCCCCTCCAAGTTCCTACAGTGTCGTGTATAGACTTCTACCTGTGCACTTGTCTCAACTGTATTATAATGGACTATTTTAATTTCTCTCTTCTCAGGGACGAGACTATGAGCTTCTTGTAGACATTTTTACATCGTGAGAATAATGCCTGGTACATATTTAAGTGTATCAATTTAGTGTGTGTCAATTCAATGAATGATGTATGAATGAATGACAAAGACAATTGTGACTTGGACTCTACCTCCCAGTAATTCAGAGTTTAGTATTAAAAAGATATATGTAAATAAATAGTTACACTATAGGGTGACAAGTGCTATAATAAAGCATGTAAAGATGTAAGGGTTTAGAGGTGGCAATCAATTTTACGTGTGTGTATGGAAGAAGGATGGGCAGGAAAGTTTTCAAAGAGGTACCACCTAAGCCAGAGTTTGAGGCAAAAATTACCAGTTGGATAGATGTAATAGTGAGCTGGGATCAGTTTTTGGAGTGAGGGGGCCCTAATTTGTAGATTTGCTGATGTTCATAGTGTAAATATTCCCACTGTGGGAGCAAAGGTGGCTCAAGTGATTGGGCACCATCCTCCCACATGGGAGGTCCCAGGTTCGGTTCCTGGTGCCTTCTAAAAAGAAGATGAGCAGACAGCAAGTGCAAAACAATGTGGGGGGGGGGCTGTAAATAAAGAAATCTTAAAAATATATATATATTCCTACCGTGGTTGATTTCAAGTTACAAAATAGCTTGCAAGATTCCTGACTATTTAACAATCAATTCTCCCTAGCTGGTAGGAACAGGCTCCAGCATACTAGATGGGGGGTGTGATAGGACAGATTCAGGGAAAAGGAATTCCAGGTAGAACCAAACACTTGTTCAAATTCAACCAACAAATAAAACGACATGGGAAATTACAAGTAGCATGATACTGAAGTATTTGAAGGAGGGAAGACCAAAGCCCAGATTGAATAAAGCTTGGTATACCCTATAGGGGAGCCACTGAAGAGTTTAAAGAAGGGAGTGATCTGATCAGATTTGGCCTTTAAAGAGATCACTCTGAGCAAAGTGTGGGTAAGCAGTTGGGAGGAGAAATTAAAGACAGGAAAGCTAGTTGGACAGCTATTGCAACAGTCCAGAAAAGTGGTATAAGGGCCTGAGCAGGGGCCGGCTCGATAGCCCAGTGGATAGGGCACCGGCATACCACATGGGAGGCCCCGGGTTCGATTCCCGGGGACCTCTCCTAGCGGGCAGACCGCCTTGAGAATGGCAAGCCGCCATGGGCGGGCCGGAGCCGCCGTGGGCAGGGCAGGAAGCTTCCACGGACAGGGCAGGAGCCGCCATGGGCAGGGCAGGTCGCCCACGGATGGAGCACAGCCAGCCACCCGCGAACTGAAGCAAGCGCCGGCCATGAACGGACGCAGAGACCGACCACATGCGGGGAGGGCCGCGCCTGCGCAGTGACCACTCTCGGCGCGTCGCCGCAGCGGGGGGAAGGGGAGATATGTAATAAAATAAATAAATCTTTAAAAAAAAAAAAAAGGGGCCTGAGCAAAGGCAGTAACTGAGGATCTAGAAAGCAGACTGATGTAAGATATATATAGGAGGCAAAATCTTTAGGACTTGATAGCCAGTTATCTGTGGGAGGTAGTGAGGAAGAGGAAAAAGTAAACAATATCTCTTATGTTTTTAGTTCATATGTCTGGGAGTACATACTGTTACAACCAAGCAAAGAAAATAAGAAAAATGGTAATTTTTACTTGGGGATGGGAGTGGGGGTGAGGGTACATAGGGGTGTAAGGGTGGGACGGAGGGAAGGAGAGGTAGGGAAAGTAACAATCCAGTTCGGTTGATTCGAAATGCTAATGAAACATCAAAAGTATCCATGACCAGTAGTGAATCTGGAGCTCAGAAAAAGAGGTTGGCAAAGAAGACTACGGAGTTGTAATCACATTGGTACAATAAAGCTATGGGAATAGATGAGATAGCTTAGGGGGAAAAACTTGATCACTAAAGAATGTGATCTGATCAGATTTCCCTTTTGGGATGATCATTCAGGTGGCCTCTGAGCAGAAAGGGCTGGAGAGGAAATACAGCAGCAGCAGGGAGATTAAATAGGAGTCACACCCCTCCCCAAAGTACAATACAAAATATAACAAAGCAAAACGACATACAAGTGGAACATAATCAAGGTTTACTACTGTCTTAAGCCAGTACTGCAGGACCTAGTAGGTTTCGCTCTTTTTGGAGCTCATCAGCTGCAGGTAACGGCTCAAATCTATTCTGATACAGTACACCTGTATAGCATTTTGCCATTTACAAAGCTTCCCAGTCTTCTATTTACTTTATCTTGAACTTCTCTAAGTTTCCTAAGAATCTTAACAAAAAGAAGTTTTACACTTAGGTTCTGAAGGCTTCGCTGGGGCCAAGTATCACATGATTCTTTTGGCTAAAAACCCCAGAAGCTTCCTGAGTAAGGCAAAATACAGCTGTCTAAAGCCTAGGTTGTTGTCTGCCATACAAGATGGTCCCCTCTGTTAGAACCAGTGCAGTACAGATCCAATCACATGGCAGCTTAGAAGGCCACTGGTTGTCCAGAGAATCCTGTTGGTCCTAACATCCCTCCCCTCTTATCTCTAAATTAGGCTACTTTTTTTCACCACTTTTTCTTTATATTCTGGTAGTAAATCTAGAATCAAGGTTAATTTGAAAGAAAATAAAACAAAATAAAATCAATAAATAAATATCTTTAAAGCAGAACTTTTTATCATGACATTTCCTGAGGATACACTGTACAGCCTGGGTAACACATAAATATGCACAAAAACCTGTCACCCAGGGGCAGAACAAAGAATATGATAAATTACCATTTGTGTACAGAGAGGAGAGGGAGACTATCTATACATTTGTACTCTTAAATGCAAAAATAACTGGTAACTTTAGAGCTGAGTGTCTGGGGTATAAGGGGTGGGAAAGAGACATTTTATGGTATACCACTTTGAATTTTGAACTATGTGAATATTTAAAAAATAAACAAAATTTAATTCACTTAGCTGCAGGTTGACAAGATGGTGCTGACAGAATTGTGCCTGGGACTCAAAGCTGACCATCTTTGTTTCTGTGGTTCTTTAAGCCTCTTTTTAATATCCACAGAATTTTATTTTTATCTTAGCATTCTCACAGAACCAAAACCCCATGGCACAACAATATTTTAATTAAGTGTTAATAACTATTTACTTTAAAACTTAACTGCCTTAATATCTCCTACTGACTTTCTTTCACAATTTCTCACCTTCCTTAATGAAATGGCATCAAATAACAGGACTGAAGAAAGCTAGCAAAGAAAGGAGGGAAATGAAAATAACATTTCTGAAAAGAATATAAAGGAAAGCCTAGAGAAAGATCTGTGAAACAAAGAAGAAACAAGTAAAAATGTAAAAGTCTGATGAAAAATTTGTAGCACTGCAATTTAGTGGCTCATGTGATAAATGGAAAGGTATTTATGGCCATAATGTTAAGAGAATGGCAGGTAAGGTCTGGCCTTAAAGGTATGAAATGGATTTAACAACCCCAAATTAAAATTTCTCTCCTCACTTTACAACAGGGGTTCTTAACAAGGGGCCCACCAGCTTGAACTGAAATGGAAAAAAACATTATTCTTGTGGGGACGTGTTGGTGCAGGTGTGCTATATTTATTAAGTAATACATAGTATAGTGTGGACTTGGTAAGGGGTCTGTGGTTTTTACCTCACTGGCAAAGGGCTCCGTGGAACAAAAAAGGTTAAGAACCCCTGCTTTAGGGGCCGACTGTATAACCCAGTTGGTAGGGTGCCAGTTTACCACATGGGAGGCCCTGGGTTCCCGGGCCTCCTTGAGCGGGCGGACTGCCTTGAGAAGGCAAGCCAACATGGGCGGGGCA
>PVKH010021346.1:0-14355 GCA_004027955.1 Chaetophractus vellerosus | reverse complement strand
TAGCTTCTCTGAAGCAGGCTTTGGTTGGTAATTGACTTGACAGCTGCTCTGGAGATGGCTCATAGGACAGGAAGGACTGAGAGAAAGGCAGGGCTATGACTGGTCCTTGTGGTTTTTAGTTCCTTCCCTTCTTCATCACTCACTGGAGTCTTCATTCCAGACCTGCCTGGGAAAACAACTTCTGAACCATGCTTGGTTTTGAGGGGCAGTTCTTTATCTAAATGGATGGGTAACCAGGCTTCTGTCCAGGACCATTTAAAGACACTCTTGGCTTTGTTGTGTGGAAGCAGGAAAGTTGAGCTGTAGTATGCACTGATAACAGCTTCTGATTGAGACTGTCAAAACCCTGAAAGCTGTCATCATAAAATTAAAAGAGTTAGGACAACTGTTGGGAAATTGGACTCTTGCATGAAGGTGGGGAGGGAGGAGCCTTCATAGGTCCCCTGAGCCTGTTTTGACTGAGAAACCAGAGCTGGGAAGTTTGTCTCCAGAGAGACACTTCTACCAAAAATCACACGCCAGGAAATACCAGCAAAAGAAGACAAAAGGAGTATTTAAAATATACAGAGACAAATAAAAACAAACAGAATAGACTAACATTCACAGAGGAGGAACAGAGGAAGGTTTATAAAAATCCAATGAATAAGAAAGCCATAGTCTAAAGAGAGAAACTGAGCACAGACTAAACACATTTAAAAAATCAGATGCCAACACACCAGCAAAAAATTACAAGCTATACTAAGAAAGGAAGAAATGGCCCAGCCAAAGGAACAAACTAAAGCTTCATACAAAACACAGGATTTGAGACATCTAATCACAGATACCCAAATAAATCTCCTTGATAAATTTAATGGCATGGCTAAAGAGATTAAGGATATCAAGAAGACACTGGTTGAACACAAAGAAGAATTTGAAACTTTGCAAAGAAAAGTAACAGATCTTATGGGAATGCAAGACACAAAGGAAGAGATTAAAAATACACTGGAGGCATATAGTAGCAGATTTGAGTTGATTGAGGACAGAATAAGTAAGTTGGAGGACAGAGCATCTGAATTTGAAAAGACAAGAGAACAGAAAGAGAAAATAAATGGAAAAATGGGACAGGGTCTTAGGGAATTGAATAACAGTGCAAAACACACAAACATATGTGTTATAGATGTCCCAGAAGGAGAAGAGAATGGAAAAGGGGTAGAAAAAATATTTGAGGAAATAATGACCAAAAATTTCCCAACCCTTATGAAAGACACAAATATCAATATCCAAGAAGGACAGCACACCTCAAACAGAGTAAATCTAAATAGACCTACTCTGAGACACATACTCATCAGAATATCAAATGCCAGAGATAAAGAGAGAATTCTGAAAGCAGCAAGAGGAGAACAATTCATCACATACAGAGGATGCTCAATAAGACTAAGTACTAATTTCTCATCAGAAACCATGGAGTTGAGAAGGCAGTGGTATGATATATTAAAGGTTCTAAAAGAGAAAAACTGCCATCCAAGAATTCTTTATCCAGCAAAACTGTCCTTCAAAACTGAGGGTGAGTTTAAAGTCTTCACAGACAAGCAAAAACCGATAGAGTATGTTACCAAATATCCAGAATTACCAGGGATACTACAGGGAGTGCTGCAACCTAAAGGAAAAAGACAGGAGAGTGTAGAAATGAAGATTATTCATAAGGGTAAAAAGACAGATAGTAGTAAGATAGGTCAATGGAAAGTCAAAGGATATAATGGATGAAGTAAGGAGGTAATGCTTTTACAGCAATAACATTAAATGTTAATGGATTAAACTCCTCAATCAAAAAACAGAGATTGGCAGAAAACATCAACCATCTGTATGCTGTCTACAAGATGCTTGCCTTACATACAAGGACACAAATGACTGAAAGTAAAAGGTTGGGAAAAGATATTTCTCACAAATAGTAATCAAAAAAGAGCTGGAGTAGCAATACTAATATCAGACAAAATAGACTTTAAATAAAAAACTACTATAAGAGATAAAGAGGGACATTATATAATAATAAAAGGAGCAATCTACCAAGAAGAAATAACAATAATAAATGTTTATGCACCTAAGCAGGGTGCCCCACAATACATGAGGCATGTAGTTGCAAAACTGAAGAGAGAAATAGATGTATCTACAATAATAGTTGGAGATTTCAATACAACACTCTCATCTTTGGATAAAATAACTGGACAAAGGATCAACAAACAAAACGAGAACTTGAATAATATGGTAAGTGAACTAGACCTCATAGACATGTACAGAACATTGCACCCTAAAAAAGCAGGATATACATTCTTCTCAAGTGCTCTTGGATCTTTATCCAGGATAGATAATATGTTGGGTCACAAACAAGTCTCAATAAATTTTAAAAGATTGAAATTATAAAAAGCACTACCTCTGATCATAATGGAATGAAGCTGGAAATCCAAAACAGGTGGAGAAAGGAAAAACTCACAAATATATAGAGGTTAAACAACACACTCTTAAACAGTGGCAAAGAAGAGAAATCAGTAAATATCTCAAGATAAATGAAAATGAGAACACAGCATATCAAAACCTATGGGATGAAGTGCAAGCAGTGCTGAGAGGGAAATTTATGGCCCTCAGTGCTTATATTAAAAAAGAAGAAAGAGCTAAGATCAAAGGCCTAACTGAACACCTGGAGGAACTAGAAAAAGAACAGCAAACTAATCCCAAAGTAAGGAGAAGGAAAGAAATAATAAAGATTAGTGCAGAAATAAATGAAATTGAGAACAACAACAAAAACAATAGAGCAAATCAACAAAACCAAAAGTTTGTTCTTTGAAAAGATCAATAAAATCAACAAACCCTTAGCTAGACAGACAAAGAAAAAATGAGAGAAGATGCAAATAAACAAAAACAGAAATGGGAGGGGGACATTACTACTGTCCCCACAGAAATAAAAGAGATCATAAGAGGATACTACAAACAATTGTATGCCAAAAAACTAGACAATGTATATAAAATGGATAAATTCCTAGAAACTACATGCAACATACACTAAACCTAGAAGAAATAGAAGACCTTAGCAACCCAATCATAAGCAAAACTATTGAAATGGTCATCAAAAAACTCCCTAAAATGAAAAACCCAGGACCATATGGCTTCACAGGTGAACTCTCCAGTCATTCAAAGAATTAATACCAATCTTGCTCAAACTCTTCCAAAAAATAGAACAAGAGAAAACATTACCAAACTCATTCTATGAAGCCAACATCACCCTAATACCAAAGCCAGACAAACATAACTTGAATAAAGTAAATTATAGACCAATTTCTCTAATAAATAATAGATGCAAAAATCCTCAACAAAATTCTTGCTAGTCAAATCCAGCAGCACGTTAAAAGAATTATACATCATGATCAAGTGGGTTTTACCCCAAGTATGCAAGGGTGGTTCAACATAAGAAAATCAATCAGTGAAATACATCACATTACTAAATTGAGGAAGAAAAGTCACACAATCATCTCGACTGACATGGAAAAGGCATTTGCTTTCTTGATGAAAACTCTCCAAAAGATAGGAATTGAAGGAAACTTTCTCAACATGATAAGTGCATATATCAAAAACCCACAGCAAACATTTTACTCACAACTTGTACTATACAATTATTTTTTATGTATGTTCATGTATCAATGCTAAACTTCAATTTTAAAAAGTTTAAAAGAGAAAATGGGAGGAGAGGACAGCAATTATGGACAACTCTTTTGAGGAATTTTATCAATTCTTGTATTTATGTACTGCTCAGTGTAAGAGAGCTTACTGAAATCATTATGGCTCTAAATATTCTATTTGTGATATAGAATCAGTGATATCACTGATCTCTATTTTCTAAAATTATATTACAAAGAACACATATCCTAAGGCCTGCATATAGAAAGCAAGTACCTTGAATACTTCCAAGTTCCCTCCCAACAGATTAATTCTGGAGAATTATATTTCCATGTACTTCCTGCCAGACTGTCTACTTTTATTTCTTCTATTTTTGTGAATGTGAGACCCATTTTTAACATAATTATTTAGGTATATATTCCAAGGATCCAATGGAGCAAAGCAAGGGGCCAAGTGACTTAGCCACAGTCACAGCCAGAAGAGAAGCCTTTCCCAGGACAGCTACTTCTAGTTGCCCTATAGTCTACTCTACCAAGCCCCATTATATTAGGCCCGATAGAGATGGGTAAGCCGAGGGGCTTCACCTCATTACAGTCTCACTTTCCACATGAAGAATCCACTTTAGAGAACTCTTTTAAGGTGTTTCTTTATACAGTTACCCCAGAGGTGACTCCACTTATATTATTTTCTTGTTAAGAAAATTCTTTCTTCAGTTCTCTGGAGAGCACTATTGAGGAAGTTGTCATTTTATTGAAAAAGAATAAATTTCCCCATCCATACTGTACCAGTTTATGTATGTTTCTCCAAACATTTCAACCTTTTCCCTCACTGTATTTATTTTTTAGATCAGTTTTTCCAAATACAGTTCAGGGTGTTCTGTTTTATGTCATTGTAACCCTGACTGCTTTGTGAAAATGAGTTCTGCATCATAGGGAGCCTGATTATAATCAACAGATAAATCTGTTTTCTGGAAACAGTGCATTCCACAGCAATCCCAGCATATATGATTCTTAAATAATCTCTTTGTTTATTCCTCAAGCAGAAGACAATCAAAGCAGCCAGTTTATTTTTCCGACATTGTAAGAAGACTGCCATTTATTTCCAACTTTTATTATTATTTTTTTAGCTGCTGTTGTAAAGTTTAGCGTGCTTTGGGATGTGTCATTTTTTATTTTTTAAGGGTCAACTATGCTGAGAGAGAGGTCGATTTAAACAGTTCTCGGATTTCACGCAGGGAAATTCCAGGCTCCAGCTCAGCTTGCTCTGTGGAGTCTACCTATCAAGGCACAGTCCTCTGTTGTTGCAGCTGTTGCCGAAGGCAGAGCCCATTTCTTCCCAATCAGCTGGAGCTTCCTGTTACCCAGATGCTTTTCTATTGCTACTCAACTGAGTTTTTTTTTTAAACAAGATTTATCACACTAGTTCAAGCTTCCTAAGGCTTTGGAATACATAGTCCTTAAGTCTAAAGTCACTGACTTTTCAAAACTATGATGTAAATCTAACAGCAAACAATCAGATATGTCACCTGCCTCACTTAGTTCCAGTGTCACATTTTGTAGGTGCCTCCATGCAGAATGGGGAAATGAAATGAGTTGTTAGAATGAACATGTCGAAAGCCTCTTTCATTGTACTTCTCACCCCAACCATGCTAGCAGCAGAGACTTGGACAATTTTAGGACTGTAGGAGAACTCAGAGCCTTGACCCCAGCATTCTTGTCATAAGATAAGAAGAATTTTAGTGACTTCCCAAGATCATATAGCTAACTATGCCATTAACTTCTTGTAATACTTTACGTTTGATCTTGGGAAAAAAAAAAAAGATGATAAACAGGAGTTCTTTTTTTTTTTTTTTTACAAAGACATATTTATTCTTGTTTGTATTTATCAAAGGTCCTGGAACATTGTGTTTGATGGTGATAGTTTTAATACGGTCTATTCTTTCTGAACTTGTCAGAGAATGTATTTTATTAAGATAGAGATATATATTTATACTCTATGTAAATACTGGTACACATGAATATGTGTTTTGCTTCTGATAGTCTTTTTGTCTATTGGGACAGGAGGCAAATGACTCTGAATTTGTAAAAAAAAAAAACATATGAAAAGAACAAAGTAGTAAAATAAATAGATTGAATTTATACTACAAGAGGCATTTAAATTCTGGTAATTCATATCTGACACCAGCCCCAAGAATATGAAATGATATGCATGAATCTCTTTTCTTCATGAAAGCTGGGGCAAAAAAATGGCAATGTTCAAAAATAAAAGAATGTCATTAAAAAATATGGACTTCACTTCCTATACTTTCTTTCCCCCTTACCTGAAAAAATGCAGAGCTAAGGTGAATACTTTTGATTTTGAATCCTGTGACTTAAAAAATCTCCCTTCTCAGGATACCATTTTTTATTTCAGCAATTTTTAGAGACATTGGATTATTGGGAAGGTTTGGGCCAAAATTCATCAGGTGCATCTTTTAGCTTGCTGACTAATATTAACTATAAAGAAGAATACTTTTACTTTGCTGACATTTTCCACCTGGCTCTCTACATCGTGTTAATCAATTTATTTGCCAGTGGTTAAGAATGTATGCTCTGGGGTCAGATTGCATGGGTTGGAATCCAGGCTCCATCTCTTGCTATCTAGGTTATCTTGGGCTAGTTATTCAAACTATCTGAGCCTCATTTTTCCACTTTTAAAAATGGGGATAATGGCAGGAACACAGGGTTGTTGGGAAGTCAAATGATACAATCCTTGTCAAGTGATTACTCTATTCCCTGGTGCAAATTAAGAGCTCTATAAATAATCACTATTATAATTGCACATGAAATTAAGTGTTCTTAACCTTAAGACAGATGAAGAGAGTCAGATTACCTAGATTTTCCAAAAGTTGCACCTGAATTGTAGTGTGGGCCTCAAGGCCAGCTAGCACAGGTGTTCAGAGATATTTTGTGGCCCTGTCAATCATGGAGTTGTTATTCTTTCCTGCTCTCTTGTCTTTCAAAGGACTAAGAGGAAGGTCCATTGTTATCCACTGAAGGATATCCATTGGCCAGAGTATATCTGACCATAATCTCCCATGGAACAAAAAAAATCATTCTTTATTCATATTCTAACTTCCCCTTCAGGAAGTAAAATAATGCAATAGACAGCAACCTTTTGTCTAAGGTGAGTTCAGACTAGATCAACAGATAAATAGAAAAAGCTGTAGACAGGTTCTCTTTCTTCCTTTCTAAAATTTGTAAAAATGTGTAATATTTTTGGTCTCAAGTACCTATTTCCCAAGATAAATATCCTTTGTATATGTTTGAAATTCACTTAGGCTCCTTCTCAGTGAATCCCCACCTCCCACCCTCAAAGGGGCCATTCTTCAAATTTTTTCATTTTATATTAGTTTTCTAGAATGTCATATTAATTAACCATATAGTAGTACCTCTTTTGTATTTGTCATTCTTCAAACTGTCAGAGGAGTTAGGTTCTTGACTTATGCAAATGTACCAAGTTTATATGTTACTTGTATATCTTTTCTTCTGACTTCAAATGTCACTGCTAGGTAAACTACTATTATTGAAAGGTTGAAATATGTGTAAGCTGGTATTCAAAATACATTCTCCAACAGACAAAATGCTATACATTTTAGTTAGCTGCAGTTGAAGTATATCAATAGAATAATATTCAGGTAAATTATAGGCAAATAGACGTCTTTGAAGCAAACTAGGCGTCTAATAGCCATGGATGTCAATAGATATATTTTACGGAGGGAATGGGGAGCATCAGCTCATCCAGCAAACCTGTGAAGTGGTTAGGAATGTTCTGGTCACCCTAGTACCTTTGTACGCCAGTTGAGTTATTGAGTTACTTGCTTATCAAGGGTTGGTTGAGTTGGAGGTTGGTTTGTGTTTATTCTCAAAACTGTATATGTCAAGCATACTGTTATTTTAATTACATACTTAAAATATATATTGATGAAATGTGAAATATAAAAAGAAAGAGGCATATTGATTTTATATCAACTACATTTAATGTTTTGGAAGGGGACAATAAATTTAGGCGGCTAAAAAAATCTGTTCAATTAGGTATGGATAAGACAACTGTTAAAGGGAAATCCCTACGGGAAAAAATCAGAAAAATCTAGACTTCTGCAGTGATTGCCTTATACTTGTCTTTAATTTTTCTTTATAATTTAAAGGCAAAAAACCCTAGAAATGTGTGGAGTGGATTTTGCAACAAAGAAAAAGCAACACTCTACTTAGAAGACTTATGATCAGATCAAAGGCCCTGGTCCTACATCAGAAAAATTGGTACTCTGTGTTCATCTATATATTTGCTATCATTTAAGCTTTTATTGCAGAAAACTTTAAACATATACAAAATAAACAAGATAATATAATGAACCTTCCTCTACCCACCACCTAGCTTCAATAATTATCAACTTTCTCTCTTTTCTGCATTGTTATCTATAGCTCCCTCCTCCCCACCCCAATTCGACTCATCTCATTATTTTTCTACAGGTGTTTTTGAGGTAAAATTTATATACTTTGTGCAAATCTTAGCTGTACAATTTGACAAATGGCTACATCTGTGTAACTCACACCCTTATCGTAATATTAATAAACCATTTCCATTCCCCCTGAAAATTCATTCATACTCCTTTCCCAGTTAATTAATGCTTATCCACTCCCCAAAGGGGACCACTCTTTTGATTTTTTTTTTCATTTTAGATTAGTTGTCTAGAACTTCATATAAATGAAATCATGATGTACATTCTCTTTTTTTTACTGTTTTTTTTCAATTTTATTGATACATATTAATAAAGCATAAATCCATTCAAAGTGTGCAATCAGTGGTATTCGGTATAATCACATATTTGTGCCTTCATCACTTCAATCATTCTTACAGCACTTTCCATATTTCAATAATAATAATAATAAAAAACAAAAAGCAAACAAAACGCATCACCTCTTAATCTCCCTATGCTTCCCCGCCAAACATAGCTGCTATTCTTTTTCCTTCTCTCTAGTATATTTGTGTTTATGTTTTGTAAAAACAGTCTTATTTATGCAAAATCAACCATATGCATGTTTTACATGAGGTTTTACTATCTTATACAGTCCTGTGTTACAGTTAGCACATTCTCTTTTGTATCTAAATTTCTTTTGTTCAGCATAATGTCTATGAGATTAGTCCAGTGGTATGCTGAAGCTAGCTCAAACCAGGTTGCAAGAGCCAATTGTGTCTTCTCTTTCCAACTCCTCATTCAGTGACTTCAAGTTGATAGCTTGAAATCGGCAATGGTGGGAAGAATTACACCATGGTAATTGCCAAATGCTACAAATTAGGATTTTCCTTACCTTACAGATCAGTTGTCAGCACACCACTGGATTCATTCAGTGGTTGGGTGAATTAGTAGTTCAATCCTTTATATTTCTAAATAGTATTTCTTTGTATAAATACATTGCAAATTGTTTATCAGTATATTATATAGATAAACTGTAAATTATGTTAATGTACATTTGCATTGTTTCCAGTTTCTATTTCTATTTTCAATAAAGTGACTATGAATGTTCTTATACAAGTCTCTCTATGAACATATGTTTTTATGTATTTTAGATAAATGCCTAGGAATGGAATTGTATATATTTTAACTGAAAATTAGATGTTCAAGGTATGGAACCAACTTTACTTATATTATTTTCTTGTTAATGAACACTTGGTTGACCAAACCACTACCCAGTTGCGATCACAAGAGATAAGGCAACAAAGTTATCACAAAAGGCCTTTGTTTATTTGAAATATGTTTTTAAAATAGTAAAAAAAAAACCACACAAACCAAAATATGGAGGAACAAAACCAAAATTCAAAACAAACAACAATGTGCAGCTCAGTGAATTATGACAAAACAATCATCTGTATAACCACCACCCATATCAAGAAATAGAATGCCTCAAAATCCCCTTCATGTTACCTTCCACTTATCATGTCCCATATCCTCCTTTACAAAGATTACCACTATCATTTCATTGCTTTTCTTTAGAATTTCATTACTCACATATATTTTTCTAAAGGCTATAACTCAGTAATGACTATTTTTCCGGTGGAATCATACACTCTTTTGGGTCTGGTGTCTTTTGCTAAAAATTATATTTGTGAGTTTTTTCCACGTTGTTGCATGTACATAATTTGTTCATTTCCATTGGTTTATAACTACTCCATTGTTTGAATTTTCTCATATTATTTATTTGTTCTACCGTTCATAAAAATTTGGAAGTTCTCAGTTTTGGGAAATGGTGAATAATGCTACTATTAACACTGTTGTATATGGATTTGGATGTGCTTATGTTACTGCATTCACGAGTGCTCTTGCTGGGTTATGGAATATGTGTCGTGGTTTGCCAGGGCTGCTGTGGCACAGTACTACAGACTTGTGGGCTTAAACAACAGGAATTTACTTTGGAGGCTAGACGTCTAAAATCAAGGTGTCAGCAAGATCATGCCTTCTCTGAGGTCTGTAGGGTCCTGGTGGCAGCCTGCCGGCAATCCGTAGCCCATTCTGTGCCTTCATTGGATCTCTGTATTATCTCTCCCCATCTGTCTCCTATTGACTGTCCAAATTTCCTCATTCATAAGGACTCCAGTCATCTTGGATTAAGGCCCACCCTAACCAATCTTCAAACTAATAATATCTTTATTAGTTGAATGAGGAGCTGGGAAAGTAATCCCAAATCCTGTGCTAGCCTCTCTTGATTTCCTCCTTCTGGATCATGGCCTGGTAAATTACTATCTCATTGAGTCTCCAGTGCCTTAAAGCAGATACTTATTTGCATTTTGTACAAGGCTTGACTAAATTACGGACTCTGCCATACTGGAAATGGAAGTAAAGAGTTCTTTTAGCATCCAGTTGTGCATTACATACAATTGAAGAAGAACATACAAGCCCTTGAAAAGCTCACGGTATGTTTAGGAATACAAAACATATGGTAGAGATTTAAAAGAAGAATACTTTTGTACTATCTCTAAAGCTAAAGGGAAAAGAAGTAGGGGTAGACTGGAGTTAATACAGAGCTAGTCCTGGTTTTTCTGTGTGGTTATGGACTTCTCTTCTCACTCCACACACAGTACTTGTCTGGTCTCATTCTTTAGTCAGGACGTTAGCTTATATTGCTGAATCTACTGTATTTACCACTTCATTTCTTTTGAACTTCACAGACACAATCCCAGGTGTTTATTTAGATTTTACCACTAGATACTTCTATGCAAAATTTTTAAATGTTTTGCCATTCTAGATTTTTTTCCCCATTTCGTGGCATAGTATTGTTTTTCTTATCTAAATTGCCCTACCCATGCTACTCTATTAAACTAGATTCAGATTACCTTTCAAATTTCTAAAGCCACTTTAAATGATTGTATCATCAAAGTGCCAAAAATTTCTGTAAAAGGAATTACCTGAGATAGTATAAGAAATCCTTAATGATGCAAAGGCATGCTTCTTATTAATTAATTTATTTTACCTATTCTCAAATTTTATTTTTTTATTAATTAATTTTTTTAAAGATACATCGATTACATAAATGTTACACAAAAATGTTAGGGGTACTCATATGCCCCACCTCCCACACCTCCCACAACCTCCCACATAAACATCCTTCATTAGTGTGGCACATCACCTGCAATAGATATACACATTTTGGGGCTGTGCCACTAAGCATGGACCGTAGTTCACATTGTAGACCACACTCTCCCACACAGTTTACATGTTATATGATGGTATAATATGGCCTATATCTGTCATTGCAATGTCACTCAGGTTACTTCCCAAGTCCTGAAAAAGCCCCTGTATTACAACTGCTTTTCCCTCTCCCTGCCCCTAAAGTGTCCAGTGGCCACTGGCTCCACATAATTTTGTAATTTCTTCCATTGCATGAATCACAAAAAGTCTATAACAGGATACCAGTAAGTCCACTCTAGTCCATAGCTCCTCCCCCAAACCGGAGGAGTCTGGGATGGTGATGTCCCCTCCACCTCCAAGTGAGAGGAGGCTTATTAATTTATTATTTGGGGTTTAACCATATAAAGGGCTTTTGATTAATATCTGTATTACACAGCACTGCAGTGGAAATTTAATAATTTTACTATTTTATCTGCTGGTTTAAATGTATTAAAATATTTTATTAAAAATTCTGGAAATTGTCTTAACATCTAATAATAAATGGTTATTTCATTACTTTATGAAATATCCATTTGATGAACTACATAAAGTTATGAAAAGTTAAGTTTTCAAAGAATTTTTGACAATATGGATAAATATCTTTTATTGTAATAAAAAGTGGAAAAGAACATAAATCTATGTGCACTGTAATTTTACCTATCTGTGTGTTCATGAAGAGATTTTAAAAGATGCGTCAAGTTGTTAACATTGATTTTTCTCTAGGTGGTGGAAATAAAATATTAAAACATTTATCTTTAAATATTTCAAATTTCTAAAACTTAACATATGTTAATTTTTAATGCTTAAATAATAATACAAGTCTGTTGTAAAAATTAGAAGAATGCATATGTGTATAATACAAAAGGTGATAGTACTTCAGTCCCTTCCTTTTTTTTCCCCTGTCTCAGTCTTACTCTCTGGAGAGTTATATATATCTGGGGTATCATTGGCAGACATTTTTCTCTGCCTTAGGATATATGTGTGTATGTATATATGTATGCAAATATGTAAATACATCTTTCTGGGAGAACAAGCCCTCCACACTTAGATTTACTTGAAACTGAGGGTGTACACTTCCCTTTTGCATTCAGAGAATAATTGAAGATGCTATAAAATGCTTTGCACAATTATTTGACTTGGGACAAAAAAAATACAGAAAATAAAAACTGAGTGGTGGGCCTGAAGGCAAATAATTCTGTAACGAATTCCACTGATAATGCACTGATGGATTTTAGGGTACAAGCTGTGAATTGGCTGTAGAGCAAAATGGATTTATACTGCAAGATGAAACCCATTATTAAATCAACTAATCTGTTTATCAAAATTAGCATTAAAATAGAATTTAAAATGTCAGAATATATTATATGTATTGGTGTACTCTGAATCAAACATTTGTTGTATTTATGCATATGTATGCTTATATTAGGTCATGATATATACTGTGTCATGTGCTGGCTGAAAATTAATTCTTGCTCTTGATGTATGTGTGTATGTGTGTGTGTGTATAACCCATTGGAGTTCAATGTTACCATTGGAAGATCCAGAGGAACAAGTAGGCACCTGGAGTGTAAATTAGGCTTACAGAAGACTGGGTTTGAGGATTGGAGAAAATGAAGCCTGAAGCATATAGATTATACATTGAATTATACTTTACTGCATTTAGCTTAAAGGATATAGCTCTCAACAAAGAGAGTACAAGATGGCACCAAATAGAAGATGCTCCAAGAGTATAGCTTCTCAGATTTCCTCTGGTTCTCTCTATGAAGACAATCTTGAAACTTGGCTATTATTTTCAGCTTCTGAGGGAAAGTATCTGCCAAACTGAAGGAAGTGCCAGTTGGGTCTTTTTGAGCTATTTGGACCCCAGTCACATCACAGTAAAGTTCCAGAATAATTACTTAAATGATTGAAAACATTTTGCTTTTGGCAAAACTCATCACTGAGACCTCACATTCAAACTTTGCTTTCAGTTTCATGTTACACCACCAGTGCAATACTGTGTCTTGGGCCTCAAGTTATGTGGCAGTGACTGGGCAAAACATATACATTCTCAGCACACCATTTCAATCTTATTGAAGAACCCATAAAAGTACAGACAAAAGAGTTAGCTCTATACATCTGCCAAGTCAGAAATTCCTAACATTAGGTCATCTAAACAGTCCCAGACAAATTGGAACTCTCCAGTTTCCCCTGCTTTACTTCCCTTTGCTTTAACTCTAGAGAGGATCTGGAACCATAGTAACAAGATGGAGAGGAAAGAAGCCCTACTTGAGGAGAAAAAAATCCAACCACATCCCTGTTACCTCACAGCAGGTATCCCTAATCAATAGGAAGGAGAAAGCTTCAACTGTAAACAAGATTGAAGGTTTTGAAGCAGGCTAGTAAGATAGGGAATCAATAGATGGTCATTATTGTGAGGGAGGGCTATTATCATTACTAAGGTAGGCTGTGTTTATTTTTTAAGTAACCAGGGAATCATTTGCAATGGTGCGCTGATAAATGTTTAACAGTTGACTCTCCGGAGAGGTGGGGTAACCCCTACTTTGTAGTGCTTGCCCACCAGTCCTGATTGGAAGTCTCCAACACAAAATCACTGAACACAGAGTTGAAAGAGAGACACACAACCAACTCTCGTGAGTCAATACGGACCAGGTCTGGCACACCACTGACTGTGTACCTAAGGGTGACCTGAAAAAGTCCTGTGTCCAGCTCAAGCTCTCACCCAGGCTCAGCGAAAGAACTAGCCCAAGAATAAATGTAAAGACAGGAAGAACAAAACAAAATTGCCTTCTAACTTCTCACAAACCACTGTCTTCAAAAAGAGTTGTGTCACTCTAGTATCTTGACATGTTTTGCACATGAAGGTTTTACAGCAGGGCAACTAAGAGCAGTGAGGGTTTTTTTTTTTTTTCTCTTCTCTATCTGACAGTACTTCTGACCCTTTGGAGAACTGAGGTGTGAACTGAACTAGCCTGGCTCTGACTTGGAGAAGTGGGGAGGATCTGATG